>VUQH01031857.1:7149-26045 GCA_015106775.1 Etroplus canarensis
CATATTTGTTCAATGAGAGCAGTAAAGAACATATCCTGGTCATATCCAAGTTAAAAGTAGAAAATTACAAGCCATCCAGGGCTTTTTGGCTTCAAGACATGTCTGTAGTTTAAGTAATTGATTTGTGTCCTCTGGCTTCATAGATAAATATAGCTGGGTATCATCTGCATAGCAATGAAAATGTATGCAGTGTTTTCTAATAATACTGCCTAAAGGAAGTATGTATATAATAACAATTATTGGTCCCAGCACAGAACCTTGTGAGACTCTATGACGAACTTTTGTGTGTGAGGAAGACTCCTCTTTTACATAAACAAATTGAAATCTGTCAGATAAATAAGATTCAAACCAGCGTAATGCATTCCCTTAAATACCAACAGAGTATTCTAGTATCTAGTATTGAATGCTGCACTGAGGTCTAGAAGAATCAGCAAAAATATGAGTCCACTGTCAGAAGCCCTAAGAAGATCATTAGTAACCTTCACTAGTGCCATTTCTGTGCTACGATAAACTCTAAATCTTCACTGGAATGCTTCAAATAAACCATTCCACTGCAAGTGATCACACAGTTGTTCTGCCACAACTCTTAAACATTTTTTAAATGAAAGGAAGTTTGCAAATTGCTCTGTAATTAGCTAAGATAGCTGGATCAAGCAAAGGCTTTTTAAGTAGTGGTTTGATTACAGCCACTTTAAAAGCCTGTGGTACATAGCCTGTTATTAAGGATGAATTGATGATATTCAAAATTGAAGCACTGATCAATAGCAAGACCTGTTTGAACAGTCCTGTAGGGAGAGGATCTAATAGGCATGTTGATAGTTTGGAAAATGTAATTACAGAGGTCAGCTCAGAGAGACTGACAGAAGTGAAGCAGTCCAAACCAACATTAGCAGTTATTGAAGTTGCCATGCTTAACAGCACATCTATAGGTAAAATATCATTTTTTTTCTGTAAAGGATACAATTTTATTATTATTACATGGCTCAACAGAAGTCTGACTCTTTGTCAGCTGGGCTACATTGCTGAAACCTGGGGTTGTTTCTAATCTTGTCTATCAGTGATGAATAGTGAGATGTCCTAGCTTTATGGAGGGTATTTTTTTATAGATTAACAGACTATTTCTCCAGGCCAGATGAAGGTTCTCCACTTTACGTGTGACCTTTATAAAGATGTACATTTGTGAATTAAACCAGGGAGTCACACTTCTCTGATCTGTTGCTTTCTTTCTCAGAGGGGCCACAGTATCAGGAGTCATACATAGTGAGGCTGAAACACTATTAACAAGATAATTGACCTCTGTGGGAGTAAACCCTCAGAGAGCTAATGAGGAGAGACAGACAACCACACACTCTGACACACCAACAGCAAGTGTAGAATCATCAATAAACCTAACAAGCATGTCTTTATACTGTGAGAAGAAGCCCGTGCACATATAGCAAAAATATGTAAACTCCACCTAGAAAGGCCCAAAATCTGACTGTGAGACAGCAGCACTAACCTCCTACAAAATTAAGTTTACATAAATTTTACAAAACAATGTAATTAAAGACTAATATCAGATATTATTTTATCTTAGTATGACTCTATCAAGGATTTTTGTGTTGTTTTAACACAGTTATTGTTGTTGTTTTGTCACATGCAGCCTCATAAACTAAAGTAACAGTTCCAAAAGCTCACCAGACTTGACAGATTCAGTCCTCTCCACATCGTTGGCATCCTTTCCAATCCAGACAAACACCTGCAACAGAAGACTGTGTGTGATGGGTTGTTCATTTTGTCCTGAGATTTCTCTTATGTCCTACAGTTGAGTGTACCTGATCCCAAACATCCAACAGCATCACGTCATCTTCAGCCAAGTCGTCCTGTGTAAACTCCCCTGGAACCTCCTCAATCTGAAGACAATATTATTTCAAGTTAGCAACATTTTAGTAATCAGTGCTCGGTGAAATGTGCCAGAAGTTGTATGAGGATTTCTACGGAAGCTCAGTATTGACATTTTAATGAGATGTAAACCTATGACTTGGACCTGCAGTGAAGATAATAGAAGGTATCATATTGCTCCACCATCTCCAGTAGACACAGAGCAGTATTTCTCACAGATTAGAGTGGGGTTAAACTAATCACACTGGGAATATAACAGGTAGCTGAAGTGCTTTGAATTACTGCTACCTGTTTTCTAAAGGTAATCATTTAAACCACCATGAGTGCTAACAGAAGCATCATTTCGATTAAGGTTTAATGATGGGAGGGTCTTACAACTTTTAATACAGTACATCAAATGTGCTGATTGCCAGAATGGAAAAGTAGACATCCCATTAATACTTGGTTAGGCATCTACTGCATGTGACCAGGATCCTATGTTCCCAGATTTCTATATTCAGAGAATCCTGTGCTCCCAAGTTTCTGTGTTCCTAGGGTCTTCTGTTCTTAGTCTCCAGGGTCACATGTTTTCAAAGGCCTTTATTAAAAAAGTTATATGTTCCTAGGATCTTATGTTTTTCAGGGTTACACTATTTGCCGAATAGAGCTGTAGGATCTGGAAATCTGGGAATATAACACCCTTTGTATTGACCTCCTCCTTTACTGCTATTACTAAAAGTAAACCAGTGGAAGAGAATACCCACTGTACCCCCATGTGAGCTCATCTAGACAAAACAGAATGAAAAATGTGCTGAAAAGAGATCAAATGGACAAGTTTTTAAGGACAGAATGACACGTCAAAAACTTACAATGAACCTGCCAGTCTTGTTTGAACATCCAAATAGCCGAGGAGGATGAGTGATAGTCTGACACTCCAGCCTCTCTGATGTCTGATATTCCTTCTTCCCCCCTAACGCTGCCCAGAAGTCAGCTACAACACAAAACACAAACCGACATTTCAGAAGTTGCTATGATTATACTCAGCTAGACATAATTTTGGTGTAGAAGGTGATTTAAAACAGAAAAGAGTCAAATGTTGAAGACAAAAGAAGTGAAAATGATGCGATATTAAGTCTTTTTTGTAGAACCCTCATTACAAAAAGGGTTGATGTTGGGTAAATATGATCAAAAACACAATGCAATGATTCCAAAATCTTATAATTTGATATGTTGATCACAAAAACACAGAAAACATGTACGATGTTGAAAGTGAGGCATTTAACACTTTCATGCAAAATACTAGCTCATTTTAAGGGCTTTGGGAGATGTTGTCCTATTCTTGTCTGATTTAGGATTCCAGTCCTGGGTCTTCTTTGGTATTTTGTGTTTCAGTTGGTGAGAGGTCTGGACTGCAGACAGGCCAGTCCAGCACCCGGCCGCTCCTCCTATGAAGCCATGCTGTCGGAATAGCTGCAGGATGTGGTTTAGCATTGTCTTGTAAGATCTTCCCTGAAAAAGACGTGGTCTGGAGGGGAGCAGATGTTTCTCTAAAACCTGTATCTACCTTTCAGCATTGATGGAGCCTTTCCAGATGTGCACGTTGATAGAACCATAGGCACTAATGAAGGCTTTTGAACTGAGTGCTGATAACAAGCTGGATGGTCCCTCTCTCCTTTAGTCTGGAGAATCAATGATTCAGAAAAAAATTGATTTTTTTTTTTACCACAGAACAGTTGTCCACCGTGTCTCAGTCTATTTTAAATGATCTTTGGTTTAGAGAAGATGGCAGCGTTTCTGGATCATGTTCAAATTTGTCTTCTTCTCTGCATGATAGAGCTTTAACCTGCATTTATGGACGGCACGGCCAGCTGTGTTCACAGACGATGATTTGTGGAAGTGTTCCTGAGTCCGCGCAGTGATTTAATGACAGAAACATGTCTGTTTGTAATGCAATGCGCAATACTAGATTTCAGCTGTGTCCCGTGGTCACAGAGATGTCTCCTGATACTCAGGATCTTTTGACTATATTATGTACTATAGATGATGGAATATTAAAAGTCTTTGCAATTTTATGTTGAGGAACATTATTCTGAAATTTTACTTCTGAGTGACTCTGCCTCTCTATGGTGCTCTTTTAATACCAGTCACATTCTCAATTAACTCAGTTAGCTGCAACATGTTCCTCCAGCTGTTTGTTTTTAGCGCCACCTACTTTTCCAGGCTGGACTGATGTTAAAAGAAGAGGGGATGCTACACAGTGGGAAACATGGGTCTGTCCTAACTTTTTGGAGGTGTGTTGCAGCCATCAAATTCAAGATGAGCTAGTATTTTTTATGAAATATTAAAATGTCTCACTTTCAACATTTCTTATGCTTTCTATGATTTGTGTTTGTTCATATTTTGCACAGCGTCAAATAATTTTGTATTTAATTTCCTTTGACTGGAAATTTGCCCCATCGCAATTACTGCTTAAAAAAGTAATAAAATATACAGTCAAGCTTTCACAAGACTCTGTAGAGTAAATAAAGACGATATACACCTTTGAAATCAAAAGCTTGTGGAAGCATTTTTGGTTAGCAATAACGGTTTTCTGTACGACTTCGTCAGTCTCTCACATCATTGTAGAGGAATTTTGTCTCAAACCCTATCTTCTATAAAGTTGCTTCAGTTCATTGAGGTTGGT
This sequence comes from Etroplus canarensis, assembly GCA_015106775.1. Taxonomy (NCBI): domain Eukaryota; kingdom Metazoa; phylum Chordata; class Actinopteri; order Cichliformes; family Cichlidae; genus Etroplus; species Etroplus canarensis. The sequence continues at coordinate 11,693 of VUQH01031857.1, forward strand.
GGCCATTCCTTTAATGCACAGCATTTCAATGGGGTTGAGGTCTGGATTTTGACTGGGCCATTGCAACACCTTGATTCTTTTGGTTTTTCAGCCATTCTGTTGGAGATCTGCAGCTTCTCTGTGCTTTGCACTGTCTCACCTTGGGCTGAACTTGCTGGAAAGATTGTGGCATTGTTTTAAGACACGCCTGAATGCTCCAGACCAGCAACCTGACAAAACTGCTTTTATCAAGGTGCTCACACTGGCTGATGACCAGTTAATCAGTGCATTTGATTAGCAGCTCCTGGCTGATACTGACCGTCTGCCCTCCTATGGAAGCAGTAAGGGTGTGCTTAGTTTTTTTACTGGCTGAATAGAGTCCTGTGAAACACTGACTGTACATATGTGTACTGTGCATATAGATACAGTCTTATGTAAGCATGTCTGTGGCAGGATGTAGTGTTGCTGTATAGGTTTGCATTATATGTCAAGTGCTGATCTTGACCTGGTTCTTGTCCTTCAGTGATGCGTTTGCTGTTGCAGTTCAGCTGTTTACTCATGTACTCAGCTCCTTTTCCTTCTTCCTCACTAGCCCCTTTGCCCATCCACAGAAAGCCCTGCCCATTATCCATCTTCAGAAGGAAGGCATCATTAGAGTTTAGGCTGGCTGCAGTGGCATCAACCTGAAACAAACAGGAAGCTCAGCATCTTTACGTAAACACACGTTTCCTTTACTAAACAGTCAGGAAAATGCTCACCTCAGCGATCCTGGTGATGGTGCCCAGGTTCCGTCGGACCTGGAAGAGCCGGGTTGGAGGTGGGGGAGGCTGATTGCCAAGGCGGGATGTACCACTCTTATACACAATGAGGGGTTTAGATTTAAAAAGACTCAGCAGATGTGGGGGTTCTTTACCCTGGCACACTCTGACCTGAAATTACAAAAGACAGACTGTGTGTAACAGATTCAAAGAAAATTCAATTTCTCACATCTAATTTTTTTGGGTGGAAACAATATTAACACTCCTGACAATGATTTCAAATCTACAGTGATAACAGGATGAAATCAAACAAAATTTCCCCTTAAAGAGAGGACTCTTCTCACATTGCTAAGGCATTGGCTTAACCTGTAGTGAGTTACTGTGTGGTGGTTCCTGGAGGCAGAGCCTTCAGCTTTCAGCTCTCCTGTGGAACCAGCTCCCCGTTTGTATTGAGGAGACACACCCTCTCTACATTTAAGATCAGGCTTAAAGCTTGATAGTTGGGGATTTTTCAGGCTCTTTACCTTACAGTGTGAAGTGCCTTGGGGTGACTGTTTAGTGTGAACTGGCGTCATATAAATAAAATTGAATTGAATTGAATAGTAAAATGAAACATGAACCTAACTAAGAATCACTAGGCAGAAGGACATTTACACTCATGAGCAATGAATTAGGCTTGCAGTCGGTGTGCGATTCATGTGTATTAGATACTGGCGTTGTACCTGAACTGCGTTTCCTCCCAGTGAGCGGTCCAGCTCTACAGTCAGGAACGCCGAGGCTGTTAACTCATCCACAGAGCTACTGGCTCCCTGCCTGCAGGAAACAGTAACAATGATCAATATTCAGTTTGTCAAGTTACAGTAAATGTAAAACTGCACTAATCAATAGTCTTAAAATAGAAATGGATCAAATGACTATGTTTCACTTGTTATTAACAGTTCTGCAGTTCTGGGCTTCCAGCTTATTCCAGCTCACTGGGTTTTATATTTTGGACACTGCAGGATTTTTGTAATGCAGGCAGAGCACTTCAGAGAAAAGCCCAATGTTTGCCTCTATCCTGGCCACACGACCTCTCTATGTAACTCTCACAGGCTCTGAAGACGATGGCTGGTAAAAAGTCAAGGCAGAAGGCTGCTATTCTCTGAGCCTGTACATACTGTAATACTATTTATCTTTAACTTATGAAATGATTTTGTTATAGCAGCTGAAGTAATAATAAAGGTATTATAAAGAGTTTCTATATCATAACAGTATTATAAAGAGTTATGAAATGTGTATATAGTATGAAAGATTTCATGTTTCTCTCTGATATCTGTTGAAAGTGTTGTTAAAGACCAATTAGAGCTTAAAAGAAGTGGATGATAAACATGGAGTCCTCAAGTATCCAAAAAAGTGAATAAATGATTGACTGTTGCTCAGTGTGCTGTTTGTGTACATACAGTAGCACAGTAGCAGAAAACGAAGGCAGGGGAATGATTCACAGCAAAGAGCCCGTGCCCATGGGGCATGTGTCCTAAATTTCCACCTGTCCCCGTTTTTCCCAGCATCAGCTGACACAGGAAATTTAGTTCAGAGCAGAAGTCAGAGCTGATTATGGTGAGCGTGAACAGTTCAGTTTGTGAACAGTGTCATACCAGGTGTAAATGATCTGCCCCTTCCTGTAAGCGTACAGGATGATGTAACAGTCTCCACCATAGAACTGGCCATAGTTCTTAGGGTCCACAGCGACTCTGCCACTGCTCTCCACCCTCCAGATCTACAAAATGTGAACAAGAATAACAGATATATTACTAGCACCACCACAATGACTTTACAAAACACAACCTGTGTGATTTGTCAGTTTCTCTTTCAGTTTGCCTTTCAGTCATGAGCCAGTCTTCAGGCACTGCCCGCAGGTTTCTGAGACTGAAATATGGCCAAAAAATCCTGAAAAACATGTTTGTTAAGATGTGACTTTCTATGACGTGACTTTAGGAATCTTATATCATAGCAGGGTGACTGCATTGCTACATGTTGAGTACAGTTTGGAGTTCTTGTAAGTTTTCATTTACAGGTTCACAGATCCTAGAAATTAAGTTATATGTACCCTTAGCTGCTCCCATTTTACACCAAGAGGTCAACACAACAGATTAATTTGCATCAGTGGTTTGGCAAAGTTTTTATAATAAATTCTCTTTTTTGCCTGAACCTCAGTGTTAAGAGGGACATGTTTCCTCACCTGGAATCAAACCAGGGGCCTTTTGCTTGCAAGGCAAATGTGTAAACCACTATACTAAGGAATACACTAAAGCCCAGTCTTTTGATGAAATTAGGACTAATTCAGGAAAAAAAAACTAAACAAAAAGTCACCTAATCAGCCCACAGATGTCAGCTGCAAACAAGGAGTGTTAAGATTAACTGTAATAAGACATTAGCATAGGTTCAGATGGACACTGCCCTTGCACTCTTCATTCACCTGTGTTTCTCCACTGCCATCATCCACCATGTTATAATGCGCTGCCATTTGTTGGGACTCATGAAGTTTGGAGGCATCAAACTCCACCTGCTGGATCCTGGCAATCCTCTCCGTGGAGAACACCTTTCCAAATCCCTCGCTCTGGTCTTTGTCCTTCCAACCCAGGAAGAACTGCTTGAAGATGGGAGTCTCTCCTCCCTCTGGCAGCACCTGGATCTGAAGGACCATCAGCAGCAACATCACTGGAATCATTTCTATTCTTTAGAAAATGAACTGTTTTCTAAGAGTCAGAGTTGTTTTTTTAAGACTTTAAAGAAAAACATGAAAATGTGTCTGACAAGAGTTTCCAGAAACTGAAACTGAAAGTAAACCTGTGTGTTTGCTGGGTAGCCCATCTGTTTGATGAAGCCCTCTGCTGTTTTCATAGCCTCTTTTCTTTCATTGGGATTGGCATTATGGCCTTCAGGAAAAAATTGAGATGAGATTAATGCTGATATGAAACTGTTGCTCTCTCACAATAAGCCATTCAAAGCAGGTGCTGAAACTCTCAACTGATCTAATCACCTTTCCATACAAATATCATGTTGTTTTTGCCATGATCCAAGATGAAGCACTCATCTGACAGCAGGTCGCTCTGCAGGAAGGGATTTTCCTCCTTCACAACGGTCACCTTCATGGATCCTGATGCATCAGACACCTGGTGACATAAAATAAATCAGATGATGATTCTTCAGCTGCTCAGTTCAATTCAATTCTAAGAACAACAAGCATTTGTACAGTCAGGTCCATAAGTTTTTGGACACACATTTTTTGTAAAGTTTTGTATAGTACGATAAATAAACAAAATTGAGAAAATGATTTAAAAAACAGCAAATAAAAATAAATCAGTTGTTATTAACACCACACAGCATAATAATTACAAACAAGCCGAAGCATGGGCAACCATACGTGCCCATGCCATAACATTGTCTCCACCATGCCTGACAGGTGATGCAGTATGAGCTGTCCTTTTCCTTCTCCATAGTTCATCCTGGTACAAGCAGACAGATTGGAGGCGGTACCTGGAAGTCTTGTCTCCAACTATTGTCACTACAGTGCACTTTGACCTCCGATTACATCAGCAATGTGAGATGGCAGAAATCACTTTACAGATATTTTGGACTCACTTAGAGTATTTGTTGTAAGCTTAGAATTCCATTAGTCACCAACCTACCAAGATGTCCACCTCACACCAGTCAGCTGAGAGAACTTTTCTTCGTCCTTCAAAAACCTGTTGCATAGTTAGTAAGTTAAAGATATACAAACCATAAAACCTAAGATTTCTGACCTGCTGAGGCCTAAACGCTGCAGGAACATCCTTTGTATCTGTATCAGACTCCAGATCCAGTAGTTATCATAAGTTATGGGCCAGCACTGCCACAGATCACATTTGTTTCACCAGCACAGCCCCAACAAGCTGTGACTGGTTATAATTTTACCACCGGCAGCCCCACTAGCAGAGACGATGACAAGAATAAACTTTACTCACCTTCTGTCCTTCTTCTTCTTATTGTTGTTGCATGATTGTTACAAGAGGATCAGCATAAATCACTTGAGTTTGTGTGTGAGTGGTCATAATGTTTTATTTTGAATTTTGAGCGTATGTGAGCATATTAATACCATACCATGTATAGTTTAGCCATCTTTCTGTTGGACATGTCTGCCTCTGTATCATCATCATCACCTCCCTCTGATAGTTCTGGCTTGTCTCCAAGAACCTGTCAATGTAAAAAAAAAAGAAAAATTATCCAGTAAATCCAAAATAACCAGCTTAACCACAGCTACTCAGAAAAACATAGCATTATCTAATCAGTAACGTATACCAAGACAACATTGTTGTGATGAAATATTAATAAGCTATTCCGCTGCAGGCTGTACTCGTGTCATCATTTGATGTCTATGAACGGAGCTTTTATTTTAAAGAAAATCTGACTCTGTACTTTCTTTAAGTAATGGTAAATGGACTGGAGCTTATTTATGTCTTTGGGGAACTACACATGCAAAATAGCTTAGGACAACTTAACACAATAAACCAGGACTTACATCAGTTAACTTGGATGGTTCACTCCCTTCTTCTACAACTATCAGTTCAGCACGGGCATTCCTCTCGTTGTCACGGATACCTCTGGCCACTTGTGCTGCCTTCAGTCGCTCGTACTTGTTACACTTGGACCCACACCACTGGTAGATTTTCTACAGACACACAGACAGACAGGCAGACAGACAGGTATTCACTAGCTCCATTAGACTAGACCTACCACCTGTAGACCCTCTCCCTGCAGACATACTGTCTATATAAAAAAGTTTGTCCTTACATCTCCAAGGTCAATGATGAAACAGTCTCCACTGTTGAAACTGGACCAGCTGAGGGGGACTTGGGTGGCCCTGACGACACGCCGACCCTTGATGTGTAGGAGTCTCTGTGCTGAAAGGTCATTGGTGACCACATGGTGGAAACCTGAGGCCACACCCCCTGTCTGAAGGCAAAGAACACATCATACTGTAAGCCTTCTTCCATCCCTCTGTTTGCTTTACACTGAAACTTCTCTTTTTGTCCCATGAGTCACTGTTCCCTGTGGCCACATATAATGCTGGAACATGGTTTGTGAAAAAAAAACAAAAACAGCTGCGACTCAGTCATGATTCAGACTTCAGTTCAAGAAAATTAGACTGTAAACCCTAAAGTTACTGTTATTTGCAGAAAACATTTAAGATTATGTGCTAGTAACTATCTATAAAGAGTTCTTCTCTTTCTGTCTGAGCAGAATATCCTTTGAAAGGACATGCAGAGGTACATTTGTGGAGTGCAAACTAAGATAACTAATAATACAAGAAATAAGTCCTGTACAACTTGCCTGGTGTGTTTCATTAATCCAGCCAAAACTAGATAGCAAGACTTCTCAGCAATAGATTTCTAAAGTGTTCTGGATAATAACAGGTTCCAAATAATCTCTTACCATTCCACTCATAATGCTATCATTCACAAACCTTGAACATATTAAAATCTAAGTAGGATATTAATAATTTATAAAGTCTATGCAATAAAATGTGGTAAACACATTTCTTTCCAACATTCCAGCATTTTCATCTGAAGCCCAACAGCTTCTCCACTGATTCTGAGTTATTAAGAAGGCTTGAAAACGAGGTCAGTGTGATATTTACGTGCAGTATTATCAAAATCACACAATTATACTTTAAATTGTATATGATATATTTGACTTCCCACCACTAATACAGGGTGAAACAACATGTAGAGATAGTTTTGACTGCATGATTACAGTGTGACTAATGTTGTGTTCCTATAATGCCAAAGTTGGCTCTTGCATTCTAAGGACTTTGGACATATTGTATTAATTTAGCTTTCATTCAGAGTAATGTCCCTGATGGTCAGCACAACCCTGTGAATTTCATTTCATACTAATAACGAATATCTATACTTTGTACGTGATCCCTCCTTTGAAGTAGCTGGTGAAGGCTGTTGATTCGACCCCCTGCAGTTCTCGATACTGGACCGGCTTCCCACCCAAGTAGTCATCTAACTGCACGGTAAAGATGGCTGCAGCAGTGCTCTCATCCTGGCTGCACTCCTTTCCTGTGAAGAACAAACAAAGGATTAAAATAAAGGACAATAGGAAATGCTAGATGAATATTTCTGGTGTATTTCTGTGAGAATCTTCTGTTTGTCTCGAAGGCTCTGATGCTCATGAAATTGTAAATAATTCAGGTTTTAATAAGGACACTAGGGAAAAGGAGGATAGTGTTATGATCATTGATCTTTTCTTTAATAAATTGTCCCTGACAGATAAAACATGCAGGGTACCAATATTTGTTTCTGTTGCTGCTGACCGTCCACTTTAGAGCGTCCACGTTAAGTTCCCAGCACCTGCAAGTTTGCCCAGTCAGCTGCCCTGTTTGAAATCTGCAATGATGACCCACAGCTGGAGCAACTCTGTATGGGTGACGGTCTTGTTGAAGTGCACCACACAACCAAGAATAAAGCAATTCTAGTCTAAGAATTGAAGAGATATTCCAGCAATCAGCGTTTTCACACTATGTACGGACCTTTCAGCTGCTCCCTTGTATTCTCCTCCTAGGGGTTGCCACAGTGTATTAATCCACATCGATAATTTAGCAAAACCTTTACAAGGGATGTCTTCCTAACACAACCCTTCATGGTGAGAGGGGCTTGTGTCTCCACCTGGAACCAAACCAGGGACCTTTCACTTGTAAGGCAAATATGTAAACCACAATGCTACAAGGGACACCTGTGTTTTCACCTTATGTAATAGTGTAAAATATTCAGGGGAGTCTTGAATGATTAGTGAGTCATGGATGGTTGGTAAGTTCAAAACAATACTGTGGCATCACCAAGTCTTAAATTATAAGGCCAGCCTAGAAAGACACTCACTCCTGGTTACCCAGGCCCTAATGAACACATTTAGAGGACTTCATTGGTTCTTTATATCTAACCTCTTTACTTCTTCTTCTTTCAGCTGGGATCAACCATCCAAAACAATGAACAGAGCGCAAGAGAGGAGAACAAGGAGTGCATGCAGGGTGGAGTGGGTGGAGGTGAGTGTCAGTGAAGACCCTAACATGGAAAATGGTTCTTGTATTGCCCTCTAGCTGTCATAGGTAGTATTATTATGTGAAGTGCTTGAAAAAAAGCAGTTAAATGCAATATCTTCTTAGCTAACCAGAATCAGAATACTTCATTAATTAAAGCTAACTGCTAATTTATTCATTTTTCTTGGGTCAGGTAAATTGATATGGACCTTAGCTATCATCTGCAATCATCTGCCACTGTCACTGAGCATGTTGCTGCATACACGGAGGAACTTTCAAATGACAAGATCCAGGCAACATGGAAAGCAAGACAAGTTGCCAAGACCACGTGGCTTATTATCTTATCTTATCTTATCTTACCTTAGCTTTTCAGATGAAGTAGCATGGTGTCTTGCAGAATGTAAACAGAGACATTAACATGATAGCTGCAGAGTAGCAAAACTTGCTTCTAGAAAAACTTTGGTTAAGCCAGGCCAAATGTGTCCTCACTGCAGTGCAAACATACACCCAGTAACACCTTTAATGCTCGCTGTCAACATGCTGTATCTATTTCTTGAAAGATGAGCGCTTATCAGTGTACTCAGCTTTTGGTTTCAGTCTTCAAGGATCAATAAAATGACAGACAAGTTTCACATTTCAGCTTGTTTAACCAGCTCCTGTTTTTCGTGTGAATTTCAGACTTCAGAATCAAGTCACAAAAAAAGACGCTTAGAAAAGCTGACTAGGATTTAGTCTATAAGCTGCACTGCAGACTAAACGCCCCTTCTTTCACCTGCTCTCACCCTCTCTATAGTGACACCAAGTTAAAAAAAATGCAAAAGGCGTTTTACCAAATAATTTTAAATTTTAAATAACATGTTCTGTTTTTTTTTCATGGGTCCCCCTAAAGTTTATCCACTGCTGCACTGACAGAAAAATTTAAATCAATAGAACAAGGGAGAGAATTCTAGAACAAAAAGTTTGCATAGGGAGGAGAAGACAGATCAGAACAAAGCACTGGCCTCCTGTGCTTCCAAATCAACAAATCAGCCATCATCAGTCAATAACAAAAAGCGTCTGGCCTCTCGTACTTATTGAGAGATAATTTAGCTACATTAGATGACTGCGTGTTGGTGGTTGACAGTAATGTCAGCAGAAATTGTAGCCCTTTGTCACTGTCACTCTGCGTTAGCACAAACTTAATGAAGGGTTAAGTGTTATTTTCCTGTGGACAGGCATTACAGGAAGAGAGTGTGTGAGATTTCCACTTGTGAGGGTGATGGTTAATGATTAATGCTGATGGCTTGTCAGAGAAGGGTAAATGCAAGTCAACGTCTTAGCAGTATTGACTTCCTGTGCTTCAGTGAAGCAGAGCGAGTAAGTAGCAAGAAGGAAGACCCACAGACCAGAGCTGCACAAGAGATACAACACATTAGTCAAGATCTACATTTTCTTGTGTACATCCACAAAAATTAAAATAAATCATTCTGTGAACACTACTTCCTTTTGTGATTAAGTATTGCACCTCCATAACAAAAGGAAATTTGAATCCTAAATACAACTGAATAGCATTTCCTTTAAAAAAATATGTCCACATTTTCCAACCTCCATGTCAGAATGTTTCTTATACTGTAATCGGAGCCTGGACCCTAACAGAATGTGAAATTACAAAGTAAGACTGGGAAGTTAGGGTACTCTATAAAACAGCCTGCACCACTAACTGCAAGCTGAAATTGCAATGTAGGAAAAGAAGGTTAGGATACTTTGTAATACAGCCCTGCACCCCTAACAGCAACATGTGATTACTCAGCAAACATTCTGACACTGAATAACAGTTGCCTGGCTGTTTTTTGTTGATGTCTTATTGTGGCTGAAAAATAGTCGCCAAAAGAAAGTTGAACTGTTGTTATAAGCAGTTTCCCCCTGGGATTAACAGCGTTTTCTAATTCTGATTCTGATGGACACTCCCTCCAGGTCAGATGGAAGCAGTTGTTGACTGTGGTCTCAACACTGTTGTTTGACTTTTTAGCAAGAGAAAGCTTGTGTTTAAGAACAGTTTTCTACTTTTGTCATATAGATTAAAATAAAGTCAAATAGAAAAAACTCAGACCCATGGGTGACCCAAACTGATGGATGTAGCGAAGGAGGACATGCAGAGGGTTGGTGTGAGGGAAGAAGATGCAGGGACAGGGTGAGATGGAGGCAGATGATCCACTGTGGTGATGGGAGCAGCCAAAAGAAAAAGGAGAAGAAGAAGAAGAAGAAGAAGAAGTTGTAAAGTCTGATGCCCACAGGTAGGAATGATTTCCTGTGACGACCCGTAACAGGAGCAGCCAAAGTAGAAGAAGCAGATACAGTTTCAGAGTAGACACACTAAGAAGGAAGGACTTCCTCCAACTATTAAAAACTTCCTGTGGCCTGCGGGCATCTTTCATTACTAACATGGAATTTATCTCGCTGTTCATGAAGGTTACTGGTGTCAGCAGCTAGCAGCCACTTTCTGCTTTTCTCTACACTTAAGTTTAGAATCAAAATGAACATCAACCCAGCTAAACCTGACAGCTACCAGACTGCTAAGATTACCTGTGAAGTCCTAAAGACTGAAAGCACTACTTTTATTTTACATCATGCCTGATCAGTGCTTTGTGTTTCAACAGAAATGTGCAAACATAGCATGTGAGCTGTATTTAAAGTTGTATTTAAAGTAAAGCTGTAGCCTAAGCAATATTTGCTGTGGTTCTCAGTGGCAAACATCTTGTAAGCAGAAGTAAAACCGTGTTTATTGCAGCAGCTGATGACGATTGGACCCACAGCAGTCAGAATTATGTCTCGATTTCCCATGAACCTCCTTCATACCTTCTCATACCACCCACATCTCATTGCCTCAGCAGAATAGGTCTCCTGACAACACTTTTCTCACCGATTCAGCTGTGGCACACACACACGGTTTACAGCACATACACAAGTCATTCAAAATTATTCACCACTTCTTTTTCACGGAAATAATTGGTTTGACAATTAGCTGTAATACTGGCAGAAATTAGTTTGTAAAACTATTACTAAAGATACTGTGTTAACAGTATCATTTTTCATTACTGTACTTTTTAACCATTTAAAGTTAATAACATTAGAGGATACAATGATGTGCTTAGTGTGGCTATTATTTTTCATTAAACACTGCATAAAGTGAACTGCCAAGTGCAGTTTACATTACTGGGATATTTTTTATTATTTTAATAACACATTCAAACCAAAAAGAGTCATAAATGTCACTCACTTTTCTAGTGATGTAAAAAGAAAGTGCAGTGCACCTACATCAAGACAGACACCGATCAGCAAGACACCAGGCTCCAACTGTTCAGTCTTACGTTCAGATATAAAAAATTGGCTGCGGCCTGAAACCGGATTCCCTCAAAATGAAAGCTTAAATGGTTTCATGTTTCATGCCATGCATACCAGAAATGTGTCCATACTGTAGTTTGTAATGATAGAGTGAAGAGCCACCTCTGTTAAAGCATGAGCAGCCCAATCACCAGACAGAACGCTAAGTTTGGAGTGAGTGGAGTCACTGATCATGCATTCAGAATTCACTTTTAGTCAAACTAAATACAAATGTTTTCAATGGTTATTAAAATGGTTGCTGTGGATTGCGGAGGGGTGTCTGGGCAAGTTAAAACAAAGAACACTGTTTCGTGTGAGTCCTAGTTTCCAAGTGGAGAGTGCAAAAAAAAAACAACAGTCAAATTAATGAGAAAATCAGCAAGATAAAAAGACCAAAATGATCTCCCAACTGTTGAGTTGTGACAGGATGTGAACCTATGAACTGTTTGTTACGCCCATACAATCAGCTGCTCACAGTGATAAATGATGTTCTGCACCATGACAAGCCAAAACCAAGAGTCTCAGCACTTTTTTCTACTGTCTGCGATCTTCTTTAACATTTTTTTTAGCTCCAAATCTAACACTGCTCTCAGCTCTTTCTCTTGTTTGCATGAAACACAGCCTGACACATTGTAAGTCCAACAGCTTTTATTTTGAAGGTGTAACCGAGCATCGTAGACATGTAGAACTGTCATAGTGTTTAAGTGGACCGTCTCAGAATGTCTTTATCCTTAGTATTGTTTATGGGACTCATTAGTTCATGTTTTGAGCTTCTGTTCTTGTTACAGTTTAGTTTGAGCCTCTCTTTGTGTTTTTCCATGAATTAGGTCCCTCTCTGGCTCCTCAGTGTTATCCTCCTCTGTTCTTATTCCTCTCTCAGGTTCAGTCTTGTGTCTGTGTTCCTAATTATGATTGTTTCTCACTTTCTGTTTAATTTTGGTAGAAATTCATGTCTCGTCTCATGTTCAGTTTTACTTCCTGCCTCCTGAGATACTCTCCCTCCTGTTTCTTGTTTGCCCTTCACCTGTGTGTTGTATGTAGCGGTGTCTCTCACTCACTCTTCATCTTGTTTCTTCCTGGTGTTCCGTTTAAAGATTTGCTCTGGTATTATGTCTGTTTAACCCTGTTTGGAGTGCTCTTATAAATTCTTCAGCCTGATTGATCGCAGTATGTTTGAGAGAGTGCATTTGGGTCCAAAATCATGGAAACCATGACCGTAACCCTTTAGACATGTGATACAGAGAGACAGAGCACATTTAGGTCCTCCTGACAGTGCTGGGGTGACAATTCATGGATCTCTGTTAAATTTTTCGCCTCCTTTCAGCTGCTCTCATTAGGGCTCACTCTGCCTTTTCTCGCCCTATCCCTGCATCCTCTCGTTTCACTCCAACCCTCTTCATGTCCTCTTTCACTACACCCCGAACCTTCTCTGTGCTCTTACTCTTTTCCTCTTGCCTATTAACCAGTGACATGGAAATAATTGTTGTAGTATAGCCAAGAGAAGACCACTGATATGTGCTTTTTGAAACCACACAGTGTAAACTGAGTATTTTTGAAGTATCACAGTCTTTTCAGTTTTCACTTTGTAAAATCCCTGCACACTGTGACACAGAGACTGTGCTGTTTATCCAGCTCAGTCCTGCTCTTTACTGTGTTTGAGATTAAAAAATGAAGTGATGAGGCAACAACAAAAGCTAACAAGCATCTAACTGATCTGCAGACCAGCATCAGTTAGATTTCTGTGTCTACTCTATTGGGTTGCGCGTTGCCAGGTTGTAGTGACAAATTTGTCTAAATTTTGCGTGAGCAAACACCATTCCCAGAAAAGTAATATTTTTCAAACTGTGATAAAATGTGATATTTTATGTCAAGTGAGTGTTTATTTAGCTGACAAAAGTACAAAGAAAATATTTTAATAGTTTTACCGGCCAAATCATTGAATTTTGTAAATGCACACAAATGTAGAATTTGATGGCTACAACACACTCAACAAAAGTTAGGACAAGATCATTTTGAAAAGTGTTTAGAAGACTTCACATTGAGCAGATGAGGCATCCATCAAAGTCTCAGTTTGTGCAAAGAAGGATGGATGATGACTCGCCCCTTTGCACTGGGATTTGAGGGGGAGTTAGGCTAGGGTTGGGGGCCGGGTTGGTGGCATCCCGGGGTCATGGTGGCATCCTTCTCCCACTCATGCGGGTAGGTCAACATGTATGTATGTATTTTTTTTTTCATGTGTGTGTGTCTATGTTCACCTATGTATGTGAGTGTGAGTACGACTGGGTCTGGAGTTTGCTGGCCCCTGTCGTTAGGGACGTGTTTGTGGTGGATAGGGGGTGGCTCCTCCCTGCCCATTGCTGCTGTCTCCTTGGGGACGTGGGTTTTTGGGGTCTCTGGAGCACATGGCCGGATGACTGGGCACAGATGCTGGACACCCTTCTTGGCGGTCCTGGGTGGCTTGGGCCTGCCTCGGTGCGGGTTGGGGGGGTCCCAGTCGGGTGGTGGACAGTTCTCGGTGGTGAAGTCGGCTGCTTGCTGCCTCGGATCCTCTGGGGCTTCAGTCTCTTGGCCGTGGGGGACTCTGGCTGCTATCAGGACGTGTGGCCCCGTGTTCCCGATTCCCTTGGGGCTGCGGATGGCTCGGGTCTGCTGGACCTGTCTCTGTCTGACTGTGGCTCCTGGGTAGTACATAGTACCACCCTCCGTATTAAGTGCATTTTATGACAAACACACACACACACACACACATTTCTAACACAGATTGTATGTTTGTGTATCATATGTCTGTTTTTTCAGTTGCTGTTTGCTTGTTGACTGTGCTTTGTTACAGATGCAGCGGTTGGTGTTCTGAGCTCCCTTCTTCTCTTCACTGCTTTTTCTTTTCTCTCTTTCCTTTCCCCTACCTGTCAGCTCTGGCCTTAATCAGTGATAATTCAGGCAAAAAGAAAGAAAGAAAGAAAGAAAGAAAGAAAGAAAGAAAGAAAGAAAGAAAGAAAGAAAGAAAGAAATGTATCAACAAGAGAAGCCTATAAAGTTTGTTTGGAACAACAGAGCATTCAGATTATGATTCTGCTTGCTAAAGCTGCCAGACAGGACATGTTAAAAAAAAAGATCTGGAGCTGATTCCAAGTATTGAACTTGTATTTGGTGGCTGCTCACTGAAGTTCTCTGTATGAGGTCCAAAGAGGTGTGGATG
>VUQH01031858.1:0-18565 GCA_015106775.1 Etroplus canarensis
CCTCCCTACTCTCACTACAGATCACAATGTCATCTGCAAACATCATAGTCCACGGAGACTCCTGCCTGACCTCATCTGTCAATCTGTCCATCACCACTGCAAACAAGAAGGGGCTCAGAGCTGATCTCTGATGTAATCCCACCCCCACCTTGAACCCATCTGTCACTCCTACTGCACATCTCACCACTGTCTCACTGTCCTCATACATGTCCTGCACCACCTTCACATACTTTTCTGCCACTCCCGACTTCCTCATACAATTCCACAGTTCCTCTCTTGGCACCCTATCATATGCTTTCTCAAGATCCACAAAGACACAGTGCAACTCCTTCTGACCTTCTCTATACTTCTCCATCAGCATTCTCAAAGCAAACATTGCTGCACAGTCCTACACAGATGTTTAACCGCTCAGAAAATTCAACAAAATTAAGATAAAACATAGTGATGAAAGTTTTGTTTTAAGGCTGAAATCCATTGTTTCTCCAGATTGATGAGGATTAAAGTAAATAAAAATAATCAGATCCAGAGCCTGATTTGTAATATACAGTACCTTATTTGTAGCTGTGTATAAACATCTTCACAAGTTTCTTGTTTGCTAAAGTGATCATATACAAAAATTGCAGAAATATATGCAAAAAAATACCATAAAACTCATCTGATCTGTTTGCATATTCCAGGAAAGGATACATTTTGCTGTAATGTTACGTGCCAACAAAAGATTTTTTTAATGTTTACTTAAATAGTTCTAGTGCTGAGAGCTTAAACAACACTAACAACACTTGACAACAATAGCAATATCATAAATAATTAATTTCTTTCCTTAAGGCATGTTTATCATGGCTGTCTTTTGTATATCTATCCATGAAAAAAGGTTCATGTGCCAATATTGTTTTGCTTATCCATTTAGTGGAAAAGCTGACTAACAAACCTAGTAAAATACACATAACAAAAGTCATAACTAGATTTTTATATTGGTCTAACATGTGGCTGTATTGCTATTTGGTCAACCATTAATATTTTTTTTTAATTTTTGTTTCACTTTTTGTCCTTTTACAGCTCTGTTATGCACTCAAAAAGTACTATATAAATAAAGAATGAATGATTAATTGATTAAACCATGGGCTAAAAAGAACATGACATAAGTATAACCTAACAATGGCAATAAAGCCTTTAACATTCTCAGAGAGATGATGACTTACCAGGTACTCCTTCAGCTCTTTGTAGTTGGTAATGATGCCGTTGTGGATGACGACAAACTCTGTGAAAGGCAGCAGGAATGAAAAGATTTACAGAGACGATATACCTGCCGCACCTTTTGATTCTAAAAATAGCATGTTAAGTGGATGGTGAGACAAGTTTAACAGGCTTGTTTGAGCTAAGGAATGTTACTTGAGACAAAGTTTTGGATTTGGCAGTAACTGAAAGTGTTACGAACAAAGATCAGGCAGAGGAGGACAATTAAAAAAGGTACAATCACATAAACATACATTATCATAAATAACCAAGTATTAACACTGCTATCTAGTCCAACTATATGTGAATTTTCTCATTTTCTGTGATGCAGACTGTCACACGTGTCCTTCAAGAACACACACACTGTAGTCTAAAGCTAATGTGCTTTACTGACACCTATGAACACGGTGCACTAATGACAAATGTACTGGTTTAAACTATGCAGAGAGTTTATGGACAGAGTTTTTGAATAAAAATGTGAAGTTAACATGTTTCATTTAAACCATTTTTATCAAGATTTACACAGTATAATGTGAACTATACACAAAGATGTATGGTTTCTTGACCATGGATGTTACACCTCTAAAAGTTAGAAATCTAAAAAAGAATAAAAAAAACAAACACAAATTCCTCTCGTGTTTGACCTAAGTAACTCCACCAAGATAAACAGGTGGGGATTTGCATATGCTTCATGTGGGCTAAAAAGAAGTCAATGCTGAATTCTGACTTCTGACTTGAACCCATCTTGTCCCAGGTGAAATTCTCTGCTTCACTCACTACAACATCACCTCTTCTTACACCTATGTAAATGTTGTCAGTCTTTATCCTATTCACCTGATATAAACTGAAAAGACCTGTAATTTGCCACAAAGTCTCCCATCATACAGAGTCCAGAAGTAGTGCAGGAGTCTAGTTATCAATCAGACATCCTGCATTACAATATGTTGTAAGGTTATTACAGATTTAGTTTTTCCCAGTGACTCCAAACACATGTTGCCTACCCCAGCTTTAAATGGTATGAGCAATAGTATGTATATATAAGTATATATTACCATTATCCTTATCAGAACGTTGAGGGTGGCTGTTGAGGGCACTTGGCTCTCCATGGGTAGCCCATCGGGTGTGAGCAATGCCAAAATGTGTGTACAGTTCTTCATCTAGGTTCAGTGAGTCTTTTTCTGAACAACAAACAAAAGGGTTATAATAGGTTTATAAAGATGGAAAAATGCAGCAGAATACATCAAATGAAGGGCAAGTGGTGCTTTTCAGTTTTGCAGAATTAATTTACATTTTTTGCATAAAAATAAGATAACATAAGAAAATAGACTAATGGTGTTTTGAGCCAATCAGAACCAACTAACAGAAAGTTATACACAGAATACAGTGTCTAGAAGCAACATCCACTACATATACTATAATACTATTTAATCCTTACAAAATTCATAAAAGAAAGATAACTATGAAATTGACACGAAATAAGAGTTAAATGTTCATAAACCCACTGTAAAGCTCCTCATCTAGAGCCTTGACCTTCCCAGTCTTCTTGATTAAACAGATGCTGTTACTGTTGGTGTCAGTGGTTGTCTTGCTAGGGCCATCCACAGCAATACCTGGTAACAGACACAGAAGGGTGGGGGGAATGTTTACTTTTATTTTTTTAAGAAAAAGGCATTAAAACAAATGTCTAAAAGTCAGTGTTGTGTCATGGTAAATATAATACTATAAAAACCTGTGAAAAAAACTAATAAGCACAGCGAGAAAAGTCAATTAAGCCAAAGTGACTTGAGATACAATACATTACCAGGTACTATTTTATGATTTGTGTGTATGCATGAGTGAGTGTGTGCATGTTAGTGTGTGTTTTACAGTGACCTCTTTATTCTGTTCCTTCATCCTGCTCAAATAGGATGAACAAACACACACGTATGAGGGTAAGGGTGTGTTTTGTGAACTATATTAAATATCCAGGAGTTAGATGTCACTGTTGAAGTATCGTTGTGTTTTTCCAACCTGGTGTTTTTTTCTCTAATTGCGTTATTGTGGCTTTAGGTCATACCAACATACAATGATAAAAAAGGCAAGATCCCCTGTTGAGCTTGTGGTTTGCTATGTTTTATTGAACTGGAATACACAATGCAGGAGCACAATCAAACAGGAGAACAACTCAGAGGATGGAGTAGAAAGACAACGTGACCATTATAAACGAAAATAAATATGCAAACTGGTTGGTGGCGTTTCAGTGGTGGGAGAGTGGAATCTATCTATGTCAGACTTAGAAAATCTTTCTTTGGGACTATGCCAGGTTGAAATAAACTGGAATTATCTATTAAACAGCACTGGCAGATAAAATATTTTGTTCAAGCAGAGTGTTGCTTAATGGTGGCACTTCCTGGTAGTTTTTAATACTAATATTAATCTTCATCACTGTCTGCAGAGCACGTTTAGTCAATTCCTACATGTTTTAATGCTTGTATAAATGAAAAACATGACATATATGCCAAAAAATGAACATGACATAATAAAAATCTCTAAATATTAATAAGTAAATTAAAATGAAATGTGTGTCTGTGGGATTTTCTTAAAATTGTCAAAAGAGAGAGAACATTTGATTGTGATAGGAAAGCTCATCCACAGACCTGGAGCTGTCACCACAAAAGCATGATCTCTCTTAACAACTAGTCAAGAAAAATACTTTTAAGAATATTTCAGTAGCATTCTGCAGCAGCTGCAGACAAGGTAGTGTTGATGTGGCAATATGAAGGGACAGTGAGTTGCAGTAATGTAGGAGATTAGTGCAGATATACTTGTGTATTGTTAAAGTAACGGTGAAAGAAGACTCTATTTGAGAAAAGTTGTGCCTAAAGGGAGAATTTTGAACACAAATGAAACAGTCTTAAAACTGAACCTTGAGGTACACCACAAGTTATTGGAGTAGAAAATGAGAAAAATCTTTCAATCTTTAGAAAAGAGTATGAGGAGAACCACTTGGGAATGTGTCTCGGATGCAAATCTGATTTTTAAGGCAGTTTAAAATAATCCAGTGGAGTTGTTACTGTGTAAATAGGATAAAAGTCTTGTGTATACAACTTTTCTTCAAAACTTTTAACAGGAATGGGTGCTTGGAAGGTCCTACTGTGTCCAATATTTCCTTCAATAAAGTAATAAAGCATGTTGGAACATGTTTTATGTGGCTCTAAATAAGCACAGATAATTTTACATTATGTGCTTTTTTGCTGTGGTGATTGTTTCTTAACACTAGTAATTCTCTGAGTCAGCGGGGGCCCCAGTCAACTGCCCATGTATGTGAAATATTTTTATAGAATAAGGGTCGAAGTATGCTGACATGACACCATTCTCACTCTGTCAGTAGCTGTAGGTGCTGCAAGTTACACCGGTTTATCCAGTGAAAATATTTGAGAGTATTTAACTGTAATTCAACGAACTTGCATGTGCAGTTGGAAACAATTGAACAAATAAAGGGTGTGCCTTAAAGTACAAAGCTAAACTCATGGCTAGCAGTAGTTCAAGTAGTTCCACTCCAGATCATTTATTTATTAAGCCTGTGAAGTGTTTCCTTGAGTTCATTTATAAGGAAATGACATTCAGGTGCTATGAAGGGGTGCTAAAAGTTTTTGTGCTGTGTGTGTGTGCGCGTGTGTGTGTGTGTCTGTGGCAACTCTGTGAAGCAGAGTGTCCTACCTGCTGAATCGTACCCTCTGTACTCCATTCTCTGCAGTCCCTTCACCAACGTCTCAAATATCTCCTTTCTAGTGCGAGGCACTTGGTAATTCAGGTAGCCAAAGATCCCTTTTAGAGAAGGAGAAATAGAAACATAACCTGAATCCTCTGAGAGGCTGGATGCTGTAGGCAGATTTTAAACAGCTGCAAAGGACTCATTCATATCACATATGTATTAAGAATCAATTTTGTGGGTAAAGCATTGGATTGAGCCCCCCACCCCCACCCCCCAGAAATAATAAAATATTCTGACTGATTCTGATTCTGAAGGCCACATTAATATTTAGTCAGTTTCATTAATATGTCATATATAAAGAAGAATATGGCACTTAGTTATGATCATCTAACTTATTTAGCTACAAAGTAAACACCACATTACATTCAAGCACAGGATTATCTTTACAATAAGTCTCTATGACATATATGATGAAAATCCAGTATAAAGGACTCGATTGTGGAAACACACCGATGTGCGCGTGTCCGTGTGTGTGTGTGTGTGTGTGTTTGCAGGAATGTTCCGGGGCAGCTCTGCTCACGCAGGCACACAGCTGGCCATTGATGCGCAAACATTGCGCGCAGTGTTGGAGCAGCCAGGTAGAGGGGTAAGGTAAAACTCACAGTCTTCCTCGCAGTCTCTGGGTGAGGCCGAAGAGCTGTTAAAGATTTACTTGAGGCCGTAAACCTCTTTGTTGAAGAGTAGTAAACGCGGCATATAAAGACGTGCGTTGCGCGAATGGCTCAAATTCGGGTGGGTGTGATTTACCCAGTCCCACGAATCTCAGCGGCCTCAGTGGTATGACTTCCCCGTCCTGTCGTTTACACCCGTGAGTGAAAACAATGACACGTAGCAGCTGAGTCTGAAACTTTCCAGGAATCCACGCAGACCGCAAACTATACGTAAAACTATATAAAGATCGGAGTGATTACACAAGACTGTGGCAAAACGCAAAATTATCTTGGTTTATACCTTGCATTAAAAACATCGGTACTGTTTTACTGGCCACTGTCCGTCGCGCGTAATGACCAAGATCTTTCCAACAACTTTTTAAAAAATGAAACTGGACTAAAAGAAGCCTTACCACACATGACTCAAGCTTCTGTCGTCGCTGTTAAAATAAGAAGTCGCAGTTTCCCTGTTGAAATGATGCTTCTACCTCTCCGGCATTAAATCCAGACTGGCTGCGCACTCGCTCCAGCACACTCCCACTGTGTATTTAAACAGTGTTTCCCCGCAGAGGCGGCGGCCCCACCTCCTCTAACACCTCCCCTGCCCTGTTAACGCCATCCTGTTACTTCACAGGTGTTCAGCGCGCTAGCCGTCAAAGTTCGATAGGCGTCGATTAACTCAGTTCTTTCCCAGCCCACCTGTTAACGTCAGCCGAGGAGTTTGTGGGCCTGCTCAGCAGTGTGATGGCTGAAATCAGGACTGATTTCTTTCATTTTCTATTCGGTTAAAGTTAGGCCCTGACTTCTGTGTGTTAGCTTCAGCAGGTTTCACTACACTTAATCTACATTAAAACATGAATCAACAAAGCTAGGCTTTCCATTGATTCCAAATAGGTGTAACTGTTTACTTTTTCACTGGGCTTTTTTGTTGGCAGGCTTTTGGCCTCTCCCATCTTTATTTGTAGCAGAATGAATTGGCCTACATCCTAGACTAAATGTTTTGCTTTTATCCTGGAAATCCTGGAGCTGACAAATTCAATGGAATATAAGAAAAACAAGAAACTAGGATACTGGGAAGACAACTGGTGAATACATCTTATATAGGTGCATTTAAACATGTGTTTCTGAACATTGAAGGGGATTTAGTTAAAATCATTGACTGTTCCAAAATGACATTGTGCTGCAATCATCCAAGGAGGGACAAGAATGAATGAGGAACAGCGGGCACACCTGGTGATGACAGATGTTTGAAAAACAATACTACTGTGTAAATTTCTATTCAACGAAACAAAAAAGAAACTTCTAAGGAAGAGTAACTACTCAAATTACGTAGCATTATCTGATATGAAATGAGGTGTCAGTATATACCTGTGGTGATGCTATTTTTATTCACTGCTTCTGTTTGAAAAACTTCCTCATGCCCAAGTGCTCCAAATTCATTTTTTCTCTGTAATCTGCTGAGTTCCCGGTAGGTGTAAAAGTGACACACCAAAATTCCCAATGGCCCTTCTAGTCATTTTAGTCAAATTAGAGTGACACAAATAACAAAACAGCCACAGTATAGTTCCCTGACCAGCAACCCTGGCTCTTGCTGATTGCAGATACCATGATAACAGTAATGGTTTCACTGGATTGGTTTGAAATGGTTATAGATCGGAATGCAGGAAAAAACCTGCAGAAGTGAAATTTAGGTAATGATGTCAGACCTATGTTCAGTGGTAATACTCAAGAACTACTTATGTGATAACCACTCTTGTATTCAGTGACTCAAGATACCTTGCCCTGTTTTTCTGGCGAACCTGCATTTGTAGTGAGAGATGACAAATTCAGTAGCAATGGCACGGCTGTGATTATGAACTGCATGGAATTTGTGTCTTTTAATAGCAGACACTGACAACAAAGCTTCACATATTTCTTTAGTTGCTAATGATGTAGCAAATAATGAAGCTTAAAACAGACAAAATATCCACACATATTTACTGCAATTATTCATAAGTGCTCGATGTTGGTGCTCACCTCTTAATCACTGATTCAGGTGTTTCATTTACTCCTATTGCCACAGGTGTATAAAATTAAGCACTCAGCCATGCAGTCTGCCTTCACAGACGTTTGTGAGAGAATGGGTCACTCCAAAGAGCTACTTTTGTCCATACAGTGTATGTAGTTTCATGCAGAAAATGAGCCTTGAATTTACTGGGACCTCTTACTAGGGCTGAGACAAAAACTGATGCTTATTTCTTTTTCAACATGAAAAATACTATATAAAAATTGTGTTTGTTATTTTGTCACTGGTTACGCAGACATGATGCCATGTAGAAGAACACCACAAGGCCTATTTAATTAGTTACCTTTTTGTAACTCTCAGTTGGTTGATAAAGTTAATCTTTTTTAATTGTCATTAAAGCTAGTTAGATTACAAGTTACGTATTTAGTTATGCTGTTAAAATGTGTTGATAGAAACAATGGATGTAGAGAAATGGTTCTGATAGAAAAAATGTACTTTCTACATCCTCTATTCTGTGAGGATGTATATAGACCCACTTGTGTTATCTGACTATAGGGCTGACCAGCCATTAATCTGTGGTGGCCACTGAGTAATTATCATCTCCGATTGTTTCAATTCTGTACAGTTAGGTTAAGTACTTTTTTAAGATAAGACATTTTCAAAAACTTATTGTTCTGCTTCAGTTGTAATTTTTACCTAAATGAAAACCACAAAGTTTTACTGTGGCCAGAGGTTTTACAGAATTCTCTTTCATACAAATGCACTTTGATGTGTTTTATCAATAGTATAATGACAATCTGGTGAAATACTCAGAAAAGCTCAGATGTCTAATCTGAGATTACAAAAACAGTGATGCAGCTAAATGGATAAAACACTTGTATTTAGTTTCTATTCAAATATTCAGAAGATTGTTTCATTTCTTGAGTTATGTTACCATGTTAACAAGTAGAAAATTAAAGTGAAACAGCCCATAGGAAGAGAAGTCATACACTTACCGTAACTTTTCAACCCTGTCACTTTTATTACTTCTGCTGCTTCTAGTTTTCTGTGGTGCAAAGGTCCTGCAAGTGCTTTGATCAGAATCCAAGGCAAGATTTACAGTATTTCTAAAGATAAGAAAAGTATTGACTGACAGGTTTATGTAGATTTATGTAAACCTGCAAAGTTACTTTTATTAGGAATGATATCTGTAATTTATTTAGATTACATTTGTGTTAAGGTCATAAGAAAAAAAAGATAAAATCTGCAAATGACAGGTAGATACAAGCCCTGCTTATCTCTATCCTGTATCTCAGTTACAAATGTATCAAAAGGCACTGAGTGGGTAGGGGGTGTCATGCAGTGAGAAAGGATGTGAGATAAAGTGTGTGGAAGAAGTGCTTTTAAACTAATAAAGGCAAAACACCAGCCTCTGACAAGTCTGAAATGGGTGTTCCTGTGTTCTTTCTGACTACATTATGTCCACTTACAGTCCATGTCTATGCTTAAGGAATGTGTGAGTGTCTGGCCAAGTCACACGCCTCACCTCGCTTTTTCCAGACCTCATCAGCCAATACTGACGAAGAACAGTAACACGCCATTTTAAAAATAACGTATTGAAAAAAAGGAAAAAAGTACAATATTTGGTTTGATTTTATTCTTTTAATTTGAGATGCTACGCACATCAACATGTATGTTTAATAGCAGGACAAGATTAAGAATATTTTACTGATAATTATTTTAAATTCCTTTGATGCCCATTGTGTAGAATATTTTTCATCTGCTTTGTATGAATTCATTTATTTTTTTGTTTTGATTCTGTATGCTAACACACGCCCAGTTGTGCTGTAGATGTGCGTGAGTGAGAATCAGTGACAAGAGCCAAAGAACCACATTCCTCTTCTGGCTTAAGGGATTAAAAAGTATAATTATGTGTGCAGTTTGACATCGTTATCCAATGAGATTCACCCCAAAGATCACAGGTTCTTTAATGACTATGATGATATAAAATGATGGGCAAGAGGCAAGGTTTTGGCACAACTTATCAAGCAATGTTAGGAAGCTTCATGATTTTAATTCATTTTCACTGTAAGCTTTGGACCATGAACATTTAACTTCTGTTATCTTGTAATTAGATTTTGATTTGTCGATCCTTGATTGATTTATTGATGCTTATTGATACAGAATAATTATAATTATAACAAGGATCAGAAATATGCTTAAGGCTGGAC
Organism: Etroplus canarensis; assembly: GCA_015106775.1. Classification (NCBI taxonomy): domain Eukaryota; kingdom Metazoa; phylum Chordata; class Actinopteri; order Cichliformes; family Cichlidae; genus Etroplus; species Etroplus canarensis. The sequence continues at coordinate 9,853 of VUQH01031858.1, forward strand.
CCAGATAAATGTGAGTTCACAGGAGAGATACCCATAAAAATAAGAAAGCTTCTGATGCCACAGAAAAAGTAGTAACACTTATAAATCATTTACTAACTCTATCTGGGAGAATATGAACAAAGCAGAATGCTGGCAATAGCCCTTGTAATTTATGGGCTAATACAAATAACTTTTGTGTAAATGTTACTAATGATCATGCCTGTATCAGAGTGATGATAGTAACTACTCAGTAGCCAAGTCATGTAGTGTAAACAGAATGGAGATAGATCAGGCTCTGGGGCAGATAACATAAGGAAACACTGCAGCCTGGACTCTGTGATTTAGATTATGAAATATAACGCACTTTGGTCAATTGCACAACACGTGTCTTCTGTATTAAATCCGTAATTTATAACACTATAAATGAAACACCTCACACACTTATAGTCATATGAAAATGAAAGCACACCTTTTTACAGTTATATTGTTTTATGTGTTAGGACATAAAAAAATTATCCCGTCCTTACCAGGTTGAACCTCTGGTGAAAATAACACACAATGGATTACACCATGTAATTATTTATTTAACAAAAATAAAACCAAAATGGAGAAGCCATGTGTGAAAAAATTAAACACACCCCATGATTCAGTGGCTTGTGGGACTACCTTTAGCAGTATTAATTTTAAGTAATTGTTTTCTGTATGACTTTATGAGTCTTTCACATCATTGTGGCATAATTTTGGCCCACTCTACTTTACAACGTTGATTAAAGCCCTTTCTTCCACGGTGGTCACTACAGTGGACAGCTATTCAAAAGCCATTTTCTTTAATATGCATGTGTTTTGTTGCTATAGTGGCATATCAATCAACATTTCAACATACTGAGGTTATGACTGGCTCTAGTCTTTGAATCATCTAAAAATAAATGATTTTGCAAAAGTTTAAGACCCTTAAAAATATGTTATTACATATTTTTTGCAAACTGCAAATTTCACTTGAATTGTTCTTTTCATGCCTAAATGATAATAGAACCAGTTATAGAAAAATTTTTGACTGAAGATGTCTTAAATCATGCATGAAAGGGTAAACTTCTTTGACATTTATGGGCATTTGTTTATGCACAGCTCTCTTAAGGTCCCCCCACAGCCTTTCAGTCGAGCTGAGGTCTGGACTTTGATTGGGCCATTTGCAACACCTTGATTCTTTTCTTTTTCAGATTTTCTGGTGTACTTGGGATCATTGTCTTTTTGCTTGACTAAAGCTTTAGCTGTCAGAGAGACTATCTCACATCTGACTCTGGAATACTTTGGTAATACAGAGTATTGGTCGACTTAGTGACTGCAATGTGGCCAAATCATCACCCCTGCTGTGTTTGGTTTTTGCCGAATGAGGCACTGTGAATTTGGCTAAACATTTCCACACTGGTCTTGTCTGTCCAGAGGTCATTGTTCCAGAAATCTTTTGGTTTATTCAGATGTAACTTTGTAAACCTAAGCTGTGCTGCCTTGTTCTTTTTAAAGAGATGAGGCTTACTTCTGGCAACCCTTCCAAACAAGCCGTACTTGTTTAGTCTTTTTCTAATTGTACTGTGATGAACTAAGATTTAACATGCTAACTGAGGCCTGTAGCTCTAGGGTTTTTTGCAATTTCTTTGAGCATCGCACAGTCTGATGTTGGGGTGAATTTGCTGTAACATCCACTCTTGTTTTTAATGTTTTTCACTTGTGAATGATCTTTCACACTCACAGAATTATGGACTTAAGTGTTTTTTTTGTTTTTTTTAATTGCCTTATAGGTCTTCCCAGGTTGATGAACAACAACAATTGCTTTTCTTGGATCATTGCTGATGTGTTTCCTACTTGGCATGAACACACACCTGAATGCTCCAGACTAGCAAATTGCCAAAACGTCTGCTTTTATACCGGTGATACTAGTTGACGATCAGTTAATTAAGTTCATTTGATTAGCAGCACCTGGCTTACCCTCTTAATTTCTATGGATGCTGTAAGGTGTACTTATTTTTCCACACACTACTTCTGCATTTTGGCTTAGTTTTTGTTAAATAATTATTGACACAGTGTAATATCTCTCTCACTCTCTCTCACACACACACACACGCACGCACGCACGCACGCACACACACACACACACACACACACACGCACACACACACAGGTTTTGTGGTAGTGATTAAAGTGTATTATACAGCAGCAGCTCTCTGGGTGTGTATGGCCCCGAAATAAACGTTCAAGGTCTGAGTGTATCAACCGGATGTGACATTAGTGAATCAAGCACCTAAGGCTGACTGTTCAGACATTGTTTGTAAGGGATTCTCTCTTCACATCTGCTTTGAGTTAGGTCCTGGAGGCCAGTACAGGAGGGTCTAACAATCTTTCTTAGTGGGGGATGGCAGGAAAATGCTGATTGAACTGCACAGAGACCAACAGCATGATGGCCCAAGGCTGGAAACTGGGTTATAAGAAACTGGTAGCAACTTTAGGTTAATCTCTCTGTCTATTTTTTGTTTATTTTTTCTGAAAGAAAAAACAGAGAGCAACAAAAAACGATACAAATTCCTATGAAAATTGCAGTATGCAAATTTGTGTACTGTGTTTTATCATGTACAGAATATATACAGCAACACTATATCTTATACTACAGTAGAAAAAAGTGCAGTGCCAAAATACATTTTAGAATTAACAACTTATTTTATGTTAGCTCTTTCGCGTCAGCTTTTGGCAACCAGATGCAATTCAATTTGCTGTTGAAAGCAATATTGCATCTTGATATGTTCAGATCAGCAGAGATCAAAGTCGAGAAGAGGTAGAGCTAATAAAATCAGGCATGATATTATATTTTAATCATACATTTTTCAAATATACTCTGTTTTTAGTTTTTAATCCGTACATAAATGGATAATCAAAAGCTATACATTCTCTGTAGGCTCAGACACTTGAATTCTGGATTCTGCAGGGGCTCTTTGGGGACACAGAGATGCAGTAAGAGGTCACGTCTTCACAATTTATGAGTTACAGAAATTTGTTATTGCATAACCTAAGCACAGTAATTTGATTTGTATGTAACCCATGTCTATGTTAATAGCCGCAAGAGTGTAACCTGATCCCAAAGTAGTGAACATTTATTTTCCCAGGATGACTGAAGACAACCATCAGCTCTACTCAAGTCTCTGTGGCACCCCTACCCCGCCAGCCCATATCTAACCCACTCAGCTCAGCTTGTGGGTTCACCACTGGGCCAACTCACTGTGAATCAGCCCCAGATGTGGTTCTGGAGCGAGATGGCGTAGCACACAACGCACAAAACACACCCAACAAATGTCAAACAGACCCAAATGAAATCTCTTGTTACATGTCGTTACCAGCCCTGTGAATTAGTCTTGGAAGAACAACACATTACTTATCACCATTATTGTGAGGCTGCTTACACGGATACAGACACTATATACACAGCTAAAGCTATAAATGAAATGTGAAACCAGTAATAAAAGCTTCTCTATTAGTTGTAGATATTATTATCTTATCGCTTTCTGTGGTGCACCCTTAAGTTTTTTCTTTCAAACTTTAGTGAGGAACATGTTATGCATAGCTAATATAGGATACACCATTGAAGCACATGCTTTGTTTTTAAATTCCTCTGTCTCAGCCACATATTAGCAGTCCATTATTTAACTACAAAATCCCTCTATTTGAATTCAAATACTCAAGAGCTTCTTCTTCTTCTTAAGAGGATTTCCCAGAATCTTTCTGGAGTCAACCTGACATAAAGTCCATCTACCACTCCTACATGTATTAGATAAAAGTTTTCTCAAACTTCCTCAATATTCCTGGCCTCTATACACATTTAAACTTTTACAATGTTTTCCTGGTATTCATAAAACTGGAGCTTGGTGAGCTTCCAAAAGAAATGGCATGGTTTCTTGTCAGCTGGCAGTCGTGTCTTATTTATCTGTCCATATTGCTGTAGTTTGGCCAGACAAGCAAATCAAGTGTGAGCAATTAAATGTTACTGAGGTTGTCATTGAAGGAATTTGGTCACATTAGTTTTTCAAAAATAGATGAGTAAGTGAGGAAGTCTTGTCAGAATGCAGAAGTAACCTTGTTATTTGCTATGGTGCATGGTTACTTTGGTGGGGTGGTGATTGCCATTGCCCATCTCTGAATGAGCTAAATATTTTTTTGCGTGATCAGAGCAGAAGTTAAGGAGCACAGTCAGAGAGAGGGGGCTACATAACTACGTCATGTCGGATCCAGTGAGAGAGCCATCTGTATTATGTCATGACTGCTGGGGCACTCCACCCTTTTCTCTGTTTCCCAATTTCCCTGTGTCTTTGCCTTCCAGACTCCCCCACCCACAGTTTGTCTTGCCTTTGGTGTTTTGCTGTGTGGGTTTTGGTTTAGTGTTACAGACAGTTATTGTGTCAGCTGTTTATGTATTGTATTACAGATTTCTAACAAATATGTGACCTGAGACTGAATAGCTCCAGCTCTGTTTGGAGTCTCACCCAAACCCCTATCTTACCATATCTTCATTTCACTTTTTATCTTGTGTCCTTCTTTCCATTGCTTTGTTTGCCTTTAATGACTGTCTGCCTTCAAGTTTTTGACTTTCAGCTCTCTGTTTATACTCGTCTTTCTTTTTTGACTCTTGGGCACCACCTGAAAACCAAATGCAAATGCTTAACAGCCTATAATTAAGCAGAGGAGTGTTTCTTGTAAGAGCTTCAGCTAAAGCCTGTATTACTTTAAGTTGAGCATTGTTAATATTTAAATTATAGCACTGAATCCAAAGAAAGACATTAAAATATGTTGGATTTTAATTCTGGTGTAAGTTAAAAAAGGGGGCATTGGGCCCACCCTGTAATAAATGTCCTTTTTTCACATGACTGTCCATATTTAACATTCTCTTTCTCTCTCTGTCTCTCTCTCTCTCACACACACACAGGATATCAGACAATGACTACTGAAAGTTTTAACAAGGTTGTAAAGTCATTTACCTCATGGCTGAGCTTTTAGGGGAAAAACTCTGCTCTTTACTGATTCTTCCTGCTGGCTTGTTGCATGATGTCCTGGATGTTTGCTTTGATGTAGAGAAAAGAGCTTGGGCATTAATATCCAGCTATTTTGTGGAATATTTGACTGTGTTTATCTGTTCTTAACTTTTAATGCATGATAGTATGAGTAATGTCATCATAAAATACGAGGGTCAAATTGTTGAGGAAACTTGCAACAATCCTGCGGCCTTGCATTGAAGTTACTGCGCCATCTTCTGGCCAGAGGCAAAATCTTTGCACGTTTTCACCAAGGGGCACAGAGCAGTTTGCCTTTATATCATTGAACGAGTAAAAGGTCCCTGGTTCGATTCCAGGTGGGGACACAAGCCCCTCTCACCATGGAGGGATGTGTCATTAAGGGTATCCGGCGTAAACGCTTCACCAAATTACACTGCTGTGGCGGCCTCTTGGGGAGAATACAAGGGAGCAACTGAAGGTTCATTGTACACTATACAGACAAATGTATTAAGCCACACCTCTTATTCATTTCAGGTGTTTCATTCAGTCCCTTTGCCACAAGTGTATAAAATCAAGCACCCGATCTTGGGAGTTTGCCTTGACCAGCAGTTGTGAAAGGATGGTTCACTGTGAAGAGCTCACCTACTTTAATGACAATAATGCCAATATTAAAACAAGTCAATTTTTGAAATTTTTTCCCTCCTAGGTACTCTAATATGAAATGTAAGTAGAATCATTGCAAAGTGGAAGCATTGAGGAACCACAGCAAGTCAGCCACAAAGTGGCAAACCACGTAAGATTACAGAGCTGAGTGCTGAGGTACATAGTACTGTATTTTACATACAGTACTATGCATACCTTGACGATTTAACAAGCTTATGCTGTTAAGCTTGTCGATGCATCCAATTTCCTCTAAAACACTGGCATATACAGGACAATTATGTTAAATGGATGTAAACATAACATTGCTAACATTTATAGAACATAATACCAACTAATGCTAGCATATTGCTGGCATTCACAACTTAAAGCCCATTTATACCACTTCCCTTAAATGCAGCACATGCACAATTATATGGTAGCTGTATGTTAGAAACACATCAAATACGTCTCCAAATGTCAATATCCATTGTAGGTAAGTTTGAAGTTTGCTGGCATATTTGCAGTTTTTTTCCTGCATCAGCATATGCTTTAAGCCCCTGTCACACCTTGACGATTTAACAAGCTGATGTAAGTCAATTAAGTTCTAGGTAAGTTTTGTATAAGTTAAGAATATGCTGAAGTATGCCGGTACAGCGAGGTCGCTGGAAAATTTGGAGCATGCACAAAACCTCTTGACGTTTGCCAGTGTATGGCTCATATATTTGGCATAGGCAGGCCATTTGTTGCAGGTACTTCATGCATATGGAGATGTTACTCATATGTCGAAATACGTGGAAATGTTTAGTGTACCCAAAACATATTAATAGCTGACGAGTAACATGTTTTTAACATATGTGTAACACATATCAAACTTACCTCCAACAGACAATGTTTGTAGATGTATTTGACGTGATCTAGTACTGAATGTGTTTTTAACACACACCTGCTGAATAATTGCATGTGCGCTGCGTTTATTAAAACTGTATAAATGGGCTTCAAATTGTGAATGCCGGCACAACGTTAGCATTTGTTGGTATTATGTTCTATATACACTGTGTATATGACCATTTAACATCATTGCTCTGTGTATGCCAGCGTTTTAGAGGAATAACGACATAAGCTTGTTAAATTGTCGTGGTGTGACAGGGCCCTAACAGCTGCCAACGCTCTGCTAGCTCACCAACTGCAGAGTTCCAAACCTCCTCTGGAATTAACATAAGCTAACTCCATACTAATGCTCATGGATTTCAAATGGGATGTCATGAATTCCTGTAGCTAGCTATATAACTCATGTTTTGTCTATATAGCACGTATTAGTTCTTGGATTTAAACAGCAAAATGTAAAGTGGACGACATTTTTGCATTTCATGGTTCTAGGCCTCTGATTTGCTTCTGGCATCCCCAGTTTGTTTGACAAATCCAAAACCTTCACTGTGTGTACACTTTCAGACCATTATGCATAATGTTGGAAACCTTGTCTGCATTGCATTCATTGAAAAAACAAAACCCACACAGAGAAAACCAGTTTTGCTTGTTATGGTCAGATTTATTTACAGTTTTGAGTGGGATATCTCCCTTGTGCAATTAATGGAATTCAGCAATTCTTCCCAAATAAAACAAATGGAAACTTCAGGCACGCGCGCACGCACACACGCACACACACACACACACACCACTTCAATGCTTTACTTTTTTTAGTCCTAAATAAAAATGTGACAAACCAAACATACAGCACTACCTACTATTTAGAATAAACATTTAAAGCAGAACATGAAAATACTTGAGTTGAAATAAGAAAAAAAGAAAACACTTCAGGCCAGCAGGCACACAGTCAGATTCTCTTTCACTTAATGAAAACAAAAGTTGAAATTGTGTGCCAAATCAAACACACTTCAGATTTAGGCACAATCCCAGTCATACTCCACACTACACTCTGCATGCTGACAGGAAAGCACTACCTAGCTATAAACTGTTAAGTACATTTTAAAAAGGGCAGGACTCTGAGAAATATACATTGAAATACCTTGCCAATTTTAGTATGACAAGAAATCCCTAAGTGATCAACTTTTGCCAACAGTTGGCAAGATATTTCAACTTCAGTCTCATGCCTTGAATGGAACGAGGATGGCAAGGCAATGCAAGCCAACGCACCCATCACGTGACAAAACAATACAAAGCAGTACCATCATTAGAGTGAAAAATTAATCCGTTTCTTCGAACTAATAAGAATGGAGAAAAAAGAAGGGATAGATAGAAGACAGTAATTGAGCCAAATTAAGCCAGCGGGGAGGAGTAACAGCAGTCTGGGGCTAATAAGTTAATACTGTATGTGGTCCTCATTCCTCTCAGCTTCATAAACGTGCAAGGAGGCAGAGGGGACAGAGGAAGACAGGGATTGGAACCAGAGGAAATAAAAACAATATTGAGAATGTGGCACAGAGGAGGAGCTACAAAGCTGGTCTGCCTTCAGAAGCCCGAAGGTGTCAAAACATTCATGTCCCGAGGCTTAAGTTTATGTGGCCGTGAGGGTGGCCGCTTGGCTTCAGTGTCTGAGATTTCAATCCTGGGTGGCAGGAATTTGGCAGGGTCATCCACCTTGAAGTTGACCTGGGTGTTGGTGCCATCCATGGTTGAGGATTTCTGTAGGCCCAAGTAGGATTGTAGTGAGAAGCCTGCAGGAGAGAGGCATGGTAGATGTCAAATGGAACATCTATGGCATCATAATTTAATGAATGACAGCAAAAACTCCTAAAAGTCTTGTTTTTGCCGGCATATAGCAGTGTAATGCCTTAAAATAGTTATGCATCAAAACCCTGAAACGTCATTTCAGGTTCTAAACTAAACCCTACTGAAGAGTTCAAAACCTTTTTCCTGATATTAGTCCATGTGTTAAAAAAAGATCTATTAAGATACATGATTACGGGGTCACATTTTCGGTTTTGATTTCTGAGGTAGTGTGGTGGATAAGAAATTTGGTTCTTTTCCAAGTTGTTTATTTCTGTTACTTACACCTCAAAACACGATTTTATTGTCGTCTCAACCCTTGTTTTGACTGTGTTCTG
>VUQH01031859.1:4160-14920 GCA_015106775.1 Etroplus canarensis
TGCTTTTCTCTCTTTTTTTTTTTTTTGTTTTTTTTTTTTTTTTTTCTGCACAGAAACCAAGAGAGTGTGAAGAACACCAGCTGAATACTTGTACACTGTAAAAGTGATTCAGTAAGTCAGTGACTACCTTTAAAATATCTATAAAGTTGATATTTGGATATACACACACATACACACATACACACGCACACACACACACACACACACACACACACACACACACACACACACACACATATATATATCTTCTTACTGCTATGAACAATTTTTCACATTCAGTGTCAAGATTAACTTGTCTTGTATGTAACATATTTTCTTTTTTTTTCAGAAGATACAGCATGTTTTGTGGTACAGTGAATGCATGTCTCAAAAAACTCAGGGAAAGGGCATCTTTAATTTTAATCTTCACTGATTTTTGCCCGCTAGGTGGCAGAACTACTCCAAAACAAAGGCACCATTCACTTGAGAAGTAAATAGGCGGGTGGGTGCATGAACATCCTAGCCACCACCCTGGAAACAGCCGGACTTCATTAAACACACAGAGGCTATCTACAGGAAGGGCCAGAGCCGTCTCTTTGTTCTGAGACAACTTACAATGCCTATAAAAAGTGTTCACAGAGTTTTACAAAACTAATGTCAAATAATTAAAAATGTATAGGGTAAAATAAATGTTTGCATAAATAATTACCCCCTTTAAAGGGGCTGGCCTAATTCAACAGAGGTCCAGCTCGTTGATTCCAGTAGTGTCACAGTTCTTGAAATGGAAGTCACCTGAGTATGGTTGATGTGTGCCAAGTGATTGTAGTATAAATATACCTGTGTCTGGGAGGTCCAGTCTGTGGTTCGTCAGGATTCCTGCTACAACTGCAACATGGAGACAAAAAGCACTCCAACCAAATCAGAGAAAAGATCTTTGAAAAGTAGAAGTCAGGAAATACTACAAAAGATTTCCAACTCACTGGACATCCCATGGAGTTCAGTCAAATCCATCATTAATAAATGAAAGGAGTATGGTACTTGTCTAAGTCTGCCTAGAGCTGGCTGTCCTCACAAACTGAGTGACCGGGCAAGAAGAGAACTTGTGAGGGGGGCCACCAAGACACCAACGACCACTCTGAAGGAGTTAAAAGCTTCAGTGGCTCAGATGGGAGAGACTGTACATACAACAGCTGTTGCCCGGGTTCTTCACCAGTTGATGCTGTATGACAGAGGCGCAGAGAGAAAGCCACTGTTGAAAAAAGCTCACATGAAATCGTTCCTGGAATTCACCCAAAGACATGTTGGAAACTCCAAGGTTAACTGGAAGAAGGTTCTTTGATCTGATGAGAGAAAAATTGAGCTTTTTGGCCATCAGACTAGATGCTATGTAAAGCATGGTAGTGGCAGCTTCATTCTCTGGGGATGCTTCTCAGCAGCAGGCCTTGGTAGACTTATAAAGGTAGAGGGGAACATGAATGCAGAAAAATATCAAATCCTGAAGGATAATCTGACTCAGTCTGGAAGAGAACTATGTCTTGGGAGAAGATTTATTTTCCAGCAAAACAATGACCTCAAGCATAGAGCAAAAGCTACATAGAAATGGTTCAAAGACAACAAGGTGAAAGTTCCAGATTGGCCAAGTCAAAGGCCAGCTCTCAGTCCAATAGAGTATTTGTCTCTGAACTGGCTGAAAAGAGCTGTTAACGCCCATCTCCGAGCAACCTGACAAAGTTTGAGCTGTTTTGCAAGAAAGAATGGAAAAAACATTGCAATATCCAGATGTACCAGCCTGACTGAGCCATATCCACACAGACTCAGTGCTGTGATTGCAGCCAAAAGGTGCATCTACTAAATACTGACCTTAAGGGGGTGAATATTTATGCAAACATTTATTTTACTTGGTATATTTTTAATTAATTGACAATAGTTCGTAAAACTCTATTTTCACTTTGACAGGACAGAAGCTTTTTTGCAAATTCTTGCAAAAAAGCCAAATTATATTGACCATGATTTTCATTTATTAAAGCAATAAAAGGGTGAATCCAGAGGGGGATGAATACTTTTGAAGGCATTGTAAGTCCTTCAATATCTGCCAAGTGATGCTCAGGATGTTTTATGAGTCTTTGGTAGCCAGTGCCATCCTCTATGCTGTCATATACTGGGGCAGCAGACTGAGAGTAGCGGACACCACCAGACTCAACAAACTGATTCGTAAGGCCAGTAACTTCGTCGGTGTGGAGCTGGACTCTCTGACAGTGATGTCAGAGAGGAGAATGCTGTCTATGTTAAGGACAATATTGGACAATCCTTCACAGCCTCTTCATGACTTGCTGGACAGAGACAGGAGCACTTTCAACAGCAGACTGATTCCACCATGATCCGCAGAATGCCACAGGAAATCATTTCTGTGTGTGGCCATCAAACTCTGTAACTTCTCCCTGTGACTCCTTGACCAAATTCATATTGTATATATTACATATTGTATATGTTACATATTGCAATTCACACAAACCCAGCCACAGGGGCCCACAAGTAAGTGTACTCCAAGTGCCAGTCCCAAGCTCAGATAAATGGGGAGGGCTGTGTCAGGAAGGGCATCCAGTGTCAAATCTTTGCCAAATCAAATATGCGGCTTCATAATACGACTTCCATACTGGATCGATTGTGGCCCGGATTAACAAAGACCGCCTCTGGTGCAGTTAGCCAAAAGGGTGCCACTGGAAACTACGCTACTGTTGGCCGAAGAAGGCCGAAGAAGGGGAAACCATGTTAGGCAAGGGATGGGGTGAGATGGAAGCAGATGATCCACTGTGGCCACCCCTAATGGGAGTAGCCAAAAGGAGATGAAAAAGAAGAAGATTCACACACACAGGTTTGTTTGTTTATTTTAATTATACTGTAATTTTCTTACCTCTCAACTTTATATCTATTGCCTTTCAAATTTATGTTTATTTATATCTAACTGAGCATCTGTACAGTTTCCCCCCTGGGATTAATAAAGTATCCTGATTCTGATTCTGATTAAAATGCCTTGACAAGACAGAAAATGCTCTTAACTGTGGTGAGCTGTGATTTAAAAATTCATATTTACTGTTGGTTAATGACGCAGAGATAATCACCCACTAAAAGTGAGCAAACTTAAAAATTGCTGGGGAATGCCAGCTGTCCTTTCCCATCAAAACTGACTCTGAAAAGAGAAAAAAGTTCAAGCCGTATTGATCAGCACTATTTTATTTCATTTTTTAAAGCAAGCTTGAAAGGAAGTGGGTAAGAAAAATGTGGGTAATGGTATACAGTGGAAGGAATTTGCCCCTGTTTTTGGCACCTTTGCAATACATACATTTTTAATAGCTATACAGTCCCATCAAAAAGCATTGGAGCAACAAGGCCAATTCATTGTTTTGTGTGTGAGATCAATAGATGAGCAGGTGAAAAAAAATTCTCCTGAGTACTTACATCTTGATATGTTAAACAAAATACAACTTAACACATTTTGTACCAGTTTTTCAAGTGAGCAAAAGTATTGGGACACAATAAATGACAGTATTGATTGTTCAGTCATTAAGTAGCCCTGGGTATCGACCCTTTGATTAAGGTTTGGCTTTTACCCGTGAAGACTGTATTTGTAGTTACAAGGGGGAGACCAACATGAAGACCAGAGACCTGTCTGTGGGAGAATAGTATGCCAGCCCATCAGAGATTTCACAAACACTGGGCATAGGCAGTACCACAATTTGGTATGTCTTGGAAAAGAAGGAGCATATTGAGCAAATGATATTAACTGCTCATCTGAGGAGGAAACTATGTTGTTATTTGTGCTATGGCATTAATTTTTTTTAATCAAAAGCAGACCTAAATATAACTATTCATGGACAATGTTATCCATGTGTGTCATGTGAGATCATAAAGTATAGTTGTAGAATATAGCAAAGCATTGACAGCTGATGCAGCCATGTTACAAGCCATATTTTTAACTGACTATACATAGAAATGATGACTCTGTAGCACGTTCGTCTCATTTTGTTTTTTGTTGGTGACTTGACTCTTTTCTTCGAATGTCTTCCTCCGCTAAAAAAATGGCCTCCTCTGCTAAAAAAGGGGGACGGGAGAGGTGACGATAAGAACCAAAGATGTACAAACTGAGGAATAAGGAGAGGATCTACAAAGGCGAGGAGCAAGTCAAAGACAGGACACAAAAATACAGGCACGCATAATACACTTTCAAAATAAAAGAAGAAAACAAAGAATAAACAAATTTCAAACTCTTAACCAAGCCAAACACCATAAACCAAAATAGTGAGCCAAACAAGGCTAAAAAGCAGAGAAAACCTGAAAAGTTGGCTCATAAATTTACAGGGGGTTGTTTCTACAAGTACACTAAATGGAATTTATTATCAGTATTAATAACATGTACTGCATGTTACAACTGTATGAGCAATGAGTACTTAAAAATAATGGCCTCTACTTATTAGTACTGGGTTGGACCTTCTTTTGCCTTCAGAACTGAGTTAACTCTTTGTGGTGTAGACTGAACTCAGAGCTCAGAGATTTTGGTCCATATTGACCCAGAGTTGTTGGCTGCACATCTCTTATGAGAATCTCCCATTCCATCACATCCCGAAGGTGTTCTATTGGATTTAGATCTAGTGATTGTTCAAGAAACCACTTTGAGCTTTGTGACCTCGGTGTGTTATCCTGCTGGAAGCAGCCATCAGAAGATGGGTACACTGTGGCCATAAAGGGATGGACATGGCAAACAACCATACTCGGATAAGGTGTGGCATTGAAACGATGCTTGGTTGGAAGTAAGGGGCCATGTGTGCCAAGAAAATATCCCCCGCACAATTTACCCACCACCACCAGCCTGAACCATTTATACAAGTCATGATGGATCCATGTTTTCATGTTCATTCATTCATTCATTCATCTTATCAGATTCTGGGTCACGGGAGGCGTTAGAGCCTATCCCAGCTGTCACAGGGCAAAAGGCAGGGTACACCTTGAACAGGTCGCCATTCTGTTGCAGAGTCAGCACCATTCATGCGCACATTCACCAAATTCTGACCATACCATCTAAATGATGCATCAAAAATTGAGACTTATCAGACCAGGCAATATTTGTCAAATCTTCTTTTGTCCAATTTTGGTGCATCAGTGAAAACTTCAGCCTCAGTTTCCTGTTTTTAGCTGACATGAGCAGCACCCAGCGTGGTCTTCTGCTGCTGTAGCCCATCTGCTTCAACATGTTGTGCGTTCACAGATGTGTTCTGTATACCTTGGTTGTGACAGGGTATTATTTGAGTTACTGTTCCCTTCTTATCAGCTTGAAGTGGGCTGGCTATTCTCTGACCTCTGGCATCAACAAAGCGATTTCTCCCAGAGAACTGCTGCTCACTGGATAGTTCCTCATTTTCTGACCATTTCTTGTAAGCTGTAGAGATGGTTGTGCGGAAAAATCCTTAGTAGATCAGCAGTTTCAGAACTACTCAGACCAGCCCATCTGGCACAAACATCAATCTCCACTCTGATGCTCAGTTTGAACTTCTGCATGTCTATGTACCCAAATGCACAGAGTTGCTGCCATTTGATTGGCTGATTAGATATTTGTGTTCATGAGCAGTTGAACAGACATAATGAAGCAGATGGTGAGTCTAACTTGTATGTTAGTGTAATTTGTTGATCTGTTGTTTTTGAATTAGAAATCTTTAAGGTTTAGCTGAATGGCAGTCAATAATTATTAAGAGACATGCCCAGTGAAGACCTTACCAGGCTTCCTGGTTACATCACAGCTTTGACACCTGTAGGTTAAACAGGATTTCTGTGCATTTTGCTGGAAATGGGGAAATAGGGTCACCACTAGAGATGTACCTGCAGTTTGAATAAATAGTTCTCTGTACCTGAGAGAGCCAGAACAGAATAAAAAGTATTCTAACACATGCAATAGCATTGTGGACCATGAAGCTGAAGGTTATAAAGGTAGTGCTTGCACATTATGGTTATCACTACATCTGGAAATGCTCATATCTCAACAGGGGTCAGTAAGGTGGGAGGTTTGCTTATATTAGGTAAAAGTGAAGCAGAATTTTTTTTTCCCCTAAGACCTCTAGACAATGGATTTCTCAAACTACGACACACAATAAATCCATATACCACTGCCTGCTGTGGGAGCCATCTGGAGATGTTAAAACTTACACAATTAGTAGTTTCCAATTTTACCTCTTAAATAGGCCATTTAGCTCTGGATCTAAAAAGAAAACTCAAGAAAAAAAAAATCACACTCTTGATGAAAATGAACCTTTTATCATTATTCTACATCACATTCAAACACATGATAGAAACACCATTGCCCATTTAACAAAATCAGTATTCACAGCATTACACCATGCAACATTTCACAAGTTCAAAGTCATAAGACCCTTATTTCTACAGGTCAGGCTGAGAGAGAATGGTTAGACAGTGTAACAGAGCTGTCATTCTGCAAGTATGCTGTGTGTATTCTCCAGAATTTTAAATCGCTCCGTTCTAATCTAAATCTTTTCATGAGTTCATAAATCTGATATTCCAATAAGAAAAGTTCAAACATAGCTCATCACACCAAAGACACATCTGTCTACTTCTAATTTACATCACTCAAGTGGTAAAAAAAAGTGGTCTTAGAACAAACTCGCATACACAGAAAGTAGATTTTTCTCTCCATTTTTCTCAGGGGTGTTTTAGGCTTTAATCAGGATTAATGATTTATGAAGGTGAAAATTTATACGCAGCTCAGCCTTCACCACTTTTCTGAGTAAGGAAAGTAAAAAGGTTAGAGGATTGGTAGTTTGGCACATGATATATCACTACTGTTTGAGGATTTCTAGAATAAATAAGGTACTCTGTACTGTATCTGAGTTTTTTGTTTTTTTTAAAGCAGATGCAGCTTTTGATATCTTTTAGAGGATGCACGGATTGAACACAGAGTCACTAATCAATCACAGGCTCCAAGTCAAATTACTTTTCAATAACCAGCGGGCAGCAAAACAAACAGAGGAGGAATTGTTCTTTTAGGCTTTACACAAGTGACAAATATCCTTTCCCTTTTATTTTCAGTCTTTGGAAAGAAGGTGAGGAACTGTGAAAAAAGATTCACTGAATTGTCTTTACAATGACAACAAAAGACAAATATCTTTTTTACATAATAATATTTATTTTGAGTTATTCAAAGATTCCCTTTATCAAGGACACTCCTCTTATGGAGGAATTCATTCTGCAGCTTAATTAGGGATGTTTAGTTTTTTGAAATTATTCAGGATGACTACTGGCATCCTTGGAGCTAATATGAAAATTTAAAAATAAACTAATTAATTCTTACTGCACTGTGTGCATTTCTAGGTGTTTATTTGTGTGTCTATGCACCTGTGACTAATCCCCTGCTTAATTCAAGTCATAAATAAGGTGCTGTATTAATTACATGTGAGAGTGCGTGGACGGATGTCAAGTCAGACAGCTTGTGTCGGTGTCCTCAAATGCACATCTACAAAAAGGTTTAGAGGTGGTGCTAGACGTATCAAAACAGACCTCTTTATCTTTTTTATTGTTAGACAAAAGGGAATGACAATATATAAAAGGCGAAATTGAAACACTTAGTGGCAAACTGCATATACTATTAGTTGGTAGGATGGCTCCCTGATGATAAAAGGGGATGACCATTCAACATCGAAAATACATAACAGAAAACTAGCTATTATTTTCAGTCATTATTGCCCATAGAGAACCCACACAGGCACAGAGAGAGCATGCAAGCTCCACACAGAAAAGCCTTAGCTGGCAGAGTCAAACCAAGGACCCCTGTGCTAGAAAACAACAGTGCTATCCACTGCACCACTGTGCCACCCATTATCTCAAAGTATGTAATTAATTTCAAAAACAGGATTTGTTTCTAACAGGGACATATAAAATGAAGTGAATCAAGAATTGCAATATTCTATGGGAAGACCACTTGAATCTTTCAAGGGAAGATAAAACATAACTTTAAAAAAGGGTTTACACTTTTAAAAAATACAAGGCTTCTGGAGTAGCTTATTGTGATTAAGAGTTTTATGTGCCTTTTCTATAGTTTAAATCCTTAAAATGAGGGAAAAACGAAAAATGATGTAGAAATGTGCAGAAAAAGATGAAAATATTAAAAAATATAAACTAAATGGACAAAAATATTGGTCTAATCACTGAATTAAGGTGATTCATTCAGTCCCATTGCCACAGGTGTGTAAACTCAAGCACCTAGCAGGCAGTTTGCCGTAGTAAACGCACATGATAGAATGGGTCTTTCCAAAGAGCTTGTGTGGTACTGTAACAGCATGTCACCGGTGCAACGAGTCAGTCGTTGAAATTTCTTCCTTCCTAGATATTCCACAATCAACTGCAAGTGGCATTATTGCAAAGGAGAAGTTCTTAGGAACCACAGCAACTCAGCCACGAGGTGACAGACCACATAAAGTTACAGAGTGGGGTCACTGAGTGCTGATAGTATGTTACAGTTGCCAAACCTCTGCTCACCCAAGAACTGCAGAGTTCTAAACTTCCTCTGGCATTAGCATCAGCTGAAACACCGTGTGCCAGAAGCTCCATGGCATGGGTTTCTATGGTCAAGCAGCAGCGTGCAAGCCTTACATCACTAGGCACAATGCCAAAAGTCAGATGGAGTGGTGTAAAGCACACTGCCACTGGACTCTAGAGCAGTGGAAACATGTTCTGTGGAGTGACAGATAACGCTTCTCTATCTGGCAATCTGATGGACAAGTCTGCGTTTGGCAAATGCCAGGAGAACATTACCTACTGCACTGTGCAAACAGTAAAGTTTGGCGGAGGAAGGTTAATGCCAGAGGTTGTTTTCTGGGGGTTGACCAGAGTACTTTAGTTCAGCTGAAGGAAAATATTAATGCTTCAGTTTATCGAGACATTTTGGACAATTATATGCTTCCAGCTTTGTAGGAACAATTTGAAGAAAGCCCTTCCCTGTTCCAGCATGGATGTACACATAGTAAAGTCCATAAGGGCATGGTTAATTGAGTTTGGTATGGAAAAACTTGACTGGCCTGCATAAAGCCCTGACCTCAACCCCATCCAACACCTTTGGGATGAAACAGAATGGAGATTATAAGCCTGGCCCTCTTGTCCAACAACAGTATCTGACCTCACAAATGCTCTTTTGGATGAATGGGCAAACATTCTCACAGACACACTCCAAAATCTTGTGGAAAGCCTTCCCAGATGAATGGAAGCTGTTATAGCTGCAAAGAGCGGACCAACTCCATATTAATGCTCATCGATTTAGAATGGGATATCATAAAGGCTCGTGCAGGTGTAATATGCAGGTGGCCAATACTTTTTTCCAACGTATATACTTTTCCAAAGTATATACAGAAAAAGATATATATGATTAAAAAACAGAAAATAAGAAAATCTGAGAGCTGCCCTTTCCTGCACTGAGTTTCCAACAGGGTTTCAAACAAGATGTTTGACATCTCTTGTATTGAATCGAGCTGGTTGACAGGCTCATACAACTTCTAATTCCTTTGAGCTGAAACGTGTTTTTGACCCACAGTAAAGAAGATAACTATTTTTCAGTGAGTGTCTGTTTGAGTGGCATTTTTTTAAAAGTGGATTTTTGTTGCCCTAAAGGTATTGTAGGAAAGATGGTGCAGTGCCTGAAACAGAAATGTGTTTATCCCCTAGGGAGCATCAAAGTGTTTAATAAATTCGTGAGAGAAACTGGTGAGGCACTTTGTTAAGAGGGTATAGCTTTGGGTTGTAGTGGATCACCTGATAGTTGAAAGGCCACAGTGTCACTGAGACATGCTACGAATCACCCACTGAGGACCATAAATATCATATAAGCAAAGCGAAATATCACCAGGTGGTAGTAAAAGAAAGAACAAGGGGTTCCAGAGAGCCCATGAGATTACTTTGCAAATGTCAAGGAAAAGTATCCAATGGTGTCTGAAATATCCCATGACCAGACCAGAGTGTTGCTGAAGGAGATAGGGACCTAGAAAGGTTAAGTTTCATCTTCCCAAAATCATGAAAAAAAAAATCTCATAATTTTAAACAGAAATACACACACTGAAACAACCTTATCATGGACAGAAGTGTTTGCAAAAGTTTTAGCAGTTACGAAATAAAAGGTGGAATTTTACAAATGCAGTTTCATTCTGTAGCTGAGTTCACATATGTGAATTCAAATATGATTCAGAGCAAAATCAAATTCAGAATGATTTTTTTGAGGAGTGGTCTCTGGAGCGCAGTTTTTATGAAACAGATAAAAAGTTATGATGCATTTACAGCTCCTTGTGAACCACTCCAGAGAGGTTAAGGTAAAGATACAAAATGTTTAGGAAGCAGTAAAATGTGACAGTCACGTGATGTGTTACAAGGTATTTATGACTTTCATGAGGCGAAGCTTTGTACCTGCCTCACAACTCCTTCGTGAACTTTGTGATACTTCATTGAGGGAAAAATTTGCCAAACTAGCCTGATATGGTTACAAAAGATTCCTGGCAAACCTTTAGACGTTTGTGTGTCTATGTCCAGTAATGGTTGAAAAAAATAGTTCCAAAATGAAAGTTGAACTGATGTTGCGGATGTTCCCACCATGTCAGACAGTGGTAGTTGCTGAATATTGCCTTGAATGTCACTGTTGAACTTTCTAGCAAGAGAAAGTTTGCATTTAAGAATTGTTTTCTACCTTCTCTTTATCCATGAGAATAAAGCCAAATAAACAAAACAAAGGATGAGCATAAGAC
>VUQH01031859.1:25881-40480 GCA_015106775.1 Etroplus canarensis
CTCTGTGGTCTTCCTAACATGCCTTCCCCCTCTCCTTCTCCTTTGTCTTCAGCCAACAGTAGCATAGTTTCCACCATCACCCTGTTGGCCAACAGCATCAGACACAGTCATTGTTAACCCAGGCCTTGACAGATCCGGTACGGAAATGGTATTATGAATTTGCATATTTGGCTTGGCAAAGATTTTAGCACTCACGCTCCTCCTAATGCAACCCTCCACATTTACCCGGGGCTTGGAACCGGCACTAGGAGTACACTGTCACCAATACAGATCTCTAATGAGGTTACATCAATCAGCCTCTTAAAGCTATAAAGTCACACATAAAACACACGCAAATACATTTTAACCTGCAGTTTAAGGGTGCTAAAGTAACATTAACTGTCTGTGACCTGTACCTGATGCATTTGTGTATTTACTAACAGCAAGAACACACATGCAAAGCTCAGTCTCTGTCACTGTAATCCCAGTGTTACTTTCACAAGAGGATTTCATTCACACACAAAGCTTATGAAGCTCTGTGGGTTTAATAAAAGGTTCCTAAGAATGAAGAGTGCTGATAGGGACTGTATCTGTGTGCTGGTTTACAACCTGTAGGTCGTTCTGCTAATCCTAAACTAAATAGATAATATCACAGAATAAAAAATTAACCACTGGACACTGGATTTTATAATATTAATGTGATGTCCTTTCCATAAAATAAGACTTAACGCATTTAATTTTATTTAGTTTGTGAACAAGATATTGGTCCAGTTCTGCAATACATTTAGGTGAAAATTTAATATCCCTAAAGAAAGCCCTTGAACAAAGTTAACTTGCAAAAATAACAGCATTTGTTTTTGACAGATCCCAGCAGTTTTACTGGTGTGTCATTTAAGAAAACATAAAATCTAAGATGCATTACAGACTTAAAGACTTTTGTAAGAGTACACCAATAAAGCATTTCAGGCCTACATCCCTTTTGGACCCACAATAGTTTCAACAAACTACATTAGACTCGTGCATTCCAAAATCTGTAAGACTCCGTAAAATGTAATTTCTCATTATCAGTTGTTTGTATTTTACAGTAATGTAACTATAATCAACAGACAACATACAACAGCTAAGATGGAAGAAATTTCCCGAACTAACTTGTTGCAGCAGTAGTATCCCATTATAGAGCAACACTCGAATGTAATGATCTCTTTAGAAAGACCCATTCTCTCATAAATGTTTGTAAAGGCATGGCTGCATGGTGCTTGATTGCCAATGTGGCAATGGGGCTGAATGAAACACTTGAATTCAGTGATTAAGAGGTCTGACCTAATATATTTGTCAATATGTTGAAGACGTATGCTTTTTTGACTTTCTGTTCCACCATAGCAGTTAAAAAAGGGTACAAATATAAAAACCATACAGAACACTAGCGAAGCAGAAGTTGCTCACTTGTGGCATACCTGCAACACTGTTTCAAATAAATTTTGGGATGCTGTAAATAAACTGTATGCAAAAACAGTATGATTTGCAAATCATCTGAACATTATGATGATTTTAAATAATACAACGACAACATATGCACTGATGAAGTTAAGAATTTTAAGACAAAATGCATGGTGATGTTGGATTTGATGCCAGGGTGACTGCCATTTAAAATATCATGGAGTCAAGAAAAGATGAAAAGGGGAATTTACAAGGACTTTGGAGAGACAGCCGGAGTTTTACTGCACGTAAGCAAGTATGCAACAGCAGATGCTGCTGACTTGAGTCTGCTGTCAACACACTGTGATGTTCCAAAGGTGGACATTGCATCGTAAAAGTGCAAAAGTGCATCGTAGATATTTTGGCCAGTGTGTTCTTACATGCAGACTCTATAAATGATGACAACCCCTTGAAAAATTTGACTTCATAACAAGCTTGTACTTTTTAAAAAAAGAATTTAAGTCACCAGTCACAAAAATGTATATTGTTCATATTAATAAATACTGCACAATCCCCTGCCTGCTTATATTTTCTCTTCCCGCTGAAGAAAATTCAGTTAAACTTTTACCTTTATTAAAGCTTTCAGCATTTGAGACTGAAGTCAGATCAAATAATAATAATCATAATAATTAACTGCTGGCATTAAAGCAGCACTCATAATGAGGACATAACTAATGCAAACGGAGTTTTGTGACAAAATTAACTTCACTTTAATTATTTTAAAATCACTGATCTTTAAGTGCTTCACGCAAGGCAACGATTTCATAACAAACAGATTTTACTACAGTAGCATAAGATTAAGAAATCACCACTGGGCTTAACAATTTATTGAAAGTTCAAAGCGTTTGAGCATATTAACAGCCTAAATTATAAAATGGAAAGATGCAGATAATTTATATGAAGATCATTATCAGTCATGTGTACTGTGTAGTCAGACTTCGACTTTTCATAAAGGAGGGTTTAGTGGTGTATCTATGCTAAGGGAGAAAATATGAAACCGCTGCAACACCTTTAAAAAGCATTTTAAAAATGTAACTTGCTCTTATCATGGCTTCACTAAGTTAGGACCCCTCCCAAACAAAAATGACCATTATACCACTACCCGCTTAAGTTGTGTGACACTAAAAAAGGCACTTAGCTGATAAACTCAA
The DNA here is from genome assembly GCA_015106775.1 of Etroplus canarensis. Lineage (NCBI taxonomy): Eukaryota > Metazoa > Chordata > Actinopteri > Cichliformes > Cichlidae > Etroplus > Etroplus canarensis. The sequence continues at coordinate 28,488 of VUQH01031859.1, forward strand.
AACTCATTTCCAATGGGTAAGTTACATGGCTGGGTGTTAATAAACACCCAGAGAGAATGAGCCAGAAGGGCTTCACCACTCTGAAATTCTGCATGGGGTTTCATCATCTCTAGTATATATTATAATCAAAAGATTAGGAGAATCCAGAGAAATCTCTGCATGTAAGCCAAGCACAAAGCCAAAAACTAATAACGAATGGCTGTGATCGTCACATCCTCAGATGGCAGCAAAACAAAACAAAACAAAATGCAAACAAAAAAACAAAACAGACACTGTAAAATACTGCCAGTGAACACAGTTCATCACTGCATCTACATGTGCAAGTTGAGATTCTAGCAATCACACAGAAAAAGCATGTAAAGTTTAAGGTCATTTAAGGTGGACTCCGGGGAAGTAGAAATCTGTTGTGTGGCCTTACTAATCAAAATCTGAAATTCTTTTTCAAAACCATGGAAGCTATGATCTTGAGTTTAAAAAAGAAACAGGAACATCTAGTGTGTTACCAGTGTTATTTAAAAGCCAGCATCCTTGATTGTATGAGACTGCATCATTGCACATGGCATGGGTAACTTGCACATCTATGAAGAAATAATTAATTAATGAATCATTTATTATGTTTTGGATACTGCCATCCAGATCATTCCTTTTTAATGGAAGGCCTTTTTATTTCAACAAGACAATGCCAAACCAAGTTTTGCATATTTAAACAGAATCAAAATCAGAATCAGAATATTTTATTAATCTAGGAAGGAAACTGCTTACATTACAGACACCATTAAATATAGATAAATATGAAAGATTCAACATATGAAGATAAGAATATTTAGGTCATATATATAAGAAAGTGCAATATGTAGCATAAGTACTCCAGAGATACACAATACTAAAGAGATACACAATACTAAATATATACAGGATATAGTCCAGATATCATAGGGAGAAGTTGTAAAGTTGGATGGCCACAGGTAGGAAGAATTTCCTGTGGCATTCTGTGGTGCATTGTGGTGGGATGATTCTATGCTGAATTTGCTTCTGTGCCTGTCCTTCACATCATGGAGGTGAGGGCGAAAAATTGTCCAATATTGTCTGTAACTTGGTCAGCATCCTCCTTTCTGACACTGCAGTCAGAGGGTCAAACTCCACACCCACAACATTCCTGGTCTTGTGGATCACTGTGTTGCATTTGATGGTGTCAGTCTACTGCCCCAGAACACCACAGCATAGAGGATGGCACTGGCCAATGCAGATTCATAAAACATTCTGAGCATTGTCTGGCATACACTGAAGGGCCAGGGACGACTCAGAAAGTAGAAACTTCTCTGGCACTTCTTAAAGTGGGCTTCTGTGTTTTTAATTAAGTCCAATTTATTGTCAATGTGATAACTGAGGTATCTGCAATCCTTCACTGTTTCCCCCATGAATGGAAACAGGGGTCACCAGTGTTCTGGTTCTCAAACCAGTTCTCTAGTCTTTGCTAGAAGCTGCAGATAGTTTTGTTCGCATCACATCACAAATCTGACCACCACAGGCCTGTGTTATAAGCAGCAGCATGGTTTTGTAGTAAGAGACTCAGGTTGCAAAATTGACCTGCCTGTAGTCCAGGCCTCTCATCAATTGACATTTGGTGCATTGTGAAACCCAAAAATATGAGAAAGGAGGCCCTGAACTGTTGAGCAGCTGAAACCCTTTTTCAAGTCAGAGTGCTTTCAACCAGTTATTTGTAACCTCAGTTCCAAAATACTCAGAGTTGTTTAAAAAAAAGACTGCAACACAGTGGTAAACACGCCCCATGTTTAAAACATTATTCAATTAGATTTTATTTATTTTACATTTTTTACTGTGACTGAACTTTTTTTTTGTAGTAAACTGTTTTCGGCAATGCTGCAAGAATTCACAGCTATGCAAGTCAGTGGATTAGACACAGTCTGGCTGTCTGAGCAGACAGACGTTAGTTTCACTTTTCACTGCCTCTGGAGAAATATGGAGAAACTCACAAACAGGCTGGAGTGTACTCACAGAGTATACCCAAAATGACCCCTTCAGTGCAAACAGACAATGCCAGCATGTTACAGCACAAAAGTAAAGACATAACAAGACATGTTAGGCACTAACTGCAGTGAGAGGTGAAATGTATGAATATTACATGAGACTTCAGCCCAAAATAGAGAATCTCCCTCCTGCTCTGGATTAAAGAGACCACTGGCAAAGCTTAACAGATTACCTCATCCCAGAATCCCTGTAATGTGTAAATGTTATAGCTTAATTACATAAGAAGCATTAATTAATTGATGTTTTAAGAATTGGTGGATGTTCTGTAACTCTTTAGATGAGGATTATAGTATCAATAATAATAATAATAATAATAATACTAAGGCATTCCTTGTGGCATTTCTGGCCTAAGACACCAGAAAAATAACAAAATAACATCAAAGTTAGCTTTTGGTCATGGAAACAGCAGTTGCTAAAGCAGTCTTTAACAGAAGATGTATTGACATGATAGCTTTGCAGAAGCTATTGTGTCAAGTGCTTTGTCTCAAATCACATATTTCTGTACTTGCACTCACTATTTTGAGTACATGTGTTCATACTATTAAATATAGCATGCATTAAATATAGCATAACATGAACCCAGCTAGTATACTTATGATGGTAAAGAAGTTGTACATTTCTACAGGCTATGCAGCAAAAAAGGGTTGTCACTACACAATTTTCAGCTAGTTAGATAAAGGTAACTTGTCAGTGCAAAAGCCATGCTGCTGCTATCTGTCTAGCTAATGACAACATTTGTTTGTGTCACTTATGTGTTGTGGTGTTAACTTAGAGCAGGTTAACTTAGTTCCAGGAGTGGGCGTGGCTAGGGTGGGGGTCAGTCTGGCACACCTGTTTGCAGTTCCCATCACTGCTGTATTTAAGACAGTAACTTCTCTCTGCTCCTCGCTGGATTATTAGATTTACAAGCGTAGTAGGCTAGGCCATCTGGTCATGTTTTCTTGTCTCCTGGTTTATTGCATTTTCCTGGAATATTTACCATATTCCTCTGCTGCCTTCTCTAGTGTGAACTGCCTGCCTACCTACCTGCCTGCCTGCCTGCCCTCTCTAATCTGTAAACCTGACCAACTCTCTCTACCCCACCCATGGAAGTCTGTTTCTCCCTTGGAACTCTGGATTTTCTCTGAGGGCTGTTGCAAGGAACTGTGTTTCAGAATTCAGCTCACACCCAGCCAAGATCCACCAGCCCTTTACCATAATTCAGTTGTTGCACATTTTATTCAAGCATTGTTTTCCTGAGTGCTTTATTAGAGCTTCTGAAACTCCTCTGGTTTATTCGTGTCCTACATTTTGAGTTCAGTAGTGAACCCATTATAACTATAGCAACTGCTTGGTTCGAAATCAGCTAGCAGATGAATATAAAAATAACTCTATCATCCGGTAGCCTATGGGTCAATGTTGCCGGAAAAAATGCAAACTAGGGTGTGATTAGGGAATTTAAAAACATTAGATAAACTATTATGAGAGAATATATCAATACTTATGAGAACTGAGCTGTCACTGCAAATCATTCCTTTAAAGAATATAGATGATGTTTCACTTTAAAGGTGTTTTCACTTCAAATTTCTGAGTCAAAATGTAACCTTCACACTATTTTACATTTATATTATGTATACAACATAAATAACTTAAAACCAACTTAAAATCACATATAATCATTCATCTATAAAATGGTAGTTAAGGTATATTTAACACGTAAATTTGACTGCAGTAATGTGCAAAGGTTGAAGCCAATAAAATTAGGATAGTTTCTTAAAAATCACTCAACAAAAAATGTAATCAGTATATGGTGGGAATATCTTGTTTGGCATAAATTCTCTTAGGTACAATTGAAGACACTAAATTTAAGCAGTTTCAGTGTCTTTGTCTTCATATATCCCACTATGACCGTGTTGATGAGATTTGGGCTCTGTGGGGCTCATACGAAGTGCTGAAGTACTCTTAGTCCGTCTTGTTGTCGAAGATATATTGTGACTACTTCAGCTGTTTGGGTGCATTGCCATGTTGCTGAATAACTGTGGGACCACGTGATGGATTAAGAGCCTAAACATTTAATGTTCAAAAATCTTTGGAGAGTACAATTTTTAAATAAAGCCTTGAAATAAATTTTTCCAACCTTTAAGAACTAGTTTAACTAACCTCCTCTATGGGTGTTAAAGGATGAGTTAGGAGTTTGGGGGATGCAAGGCAACATCCTCTTGATACCTCTGAAGAATAAGGATGGGTCTTCAGATGGAGCATTTCTTTCCATTTTCACTCTTCTACCTAACTATACACACTGTCAGACGTTTCTACAACTGTGGAAAAATGTCTTACTATGTTTTATCCTTTTGTGTGTTTATCTCTTCTAATACCAATGGACTGCGCTATGACCAAAATGTTAAACAGAGTCCTGGGATGCCTTTTCACCCTGGGATTTGTCTTTGTTCATATCTTCCAGCTCATCAAGCAGCAGCGGTGCATCCAAAATAGCTCTGGTGACTTTTCCTCTTCCCATTTATATTCCTAAACCTTTTCAAAGAAGCTTAGAATATTCTACTTTACATATAAGCACAAATACTTACCATGGCTTTGATTGCACAGGTGGGAAAAATAGATTTAGAACAAAAAGACAAAGTAGGAACTAAAAGAGACAGGTGAACAAAGCATAAAGGAACATAGTGCTGAGAGGCAGAGTTGATGAAAAGAAGAAGAACGAAAGAAAGAAAGAAAGAAAGAAAGAAGGAAGGATGATGACCATAATGCAAAGGGACAAAGCACAGAGGGACACTGTCAGCATATGGCTCAGAGGTCGCCCTAACTGCTTTGTAATGCCTGACTGTTCAGCTTGAAGTGATGGCGGACGATGAACATGCATCATTTGGCTCCTGGGTGCCCCTACTACATGGGACAAGTGGTGACAAGAGGTGCATGACACATCCTACTCGATCTAGAAAACCCCACGGATGCTCCCTAACATATGACTAATATGCTGGATGGGTACAAACATCCTTGGAAAAGTCTAAGGAAGAAGGAAACTAAACACAGAAACAGATTTCAAAGACTGTTATTTAGTTGGAGTCTGTAAGCCATTTGAAAGCCACCTGGGCAGAGAGGAGAGCAGGACTGAAAATCTGTGGGAGGATCAAGACTCTGATTATGCCAGACAGGCCTGACAGATGGACAGACCAGATTAGGCATATAGACGTGTATCAAACAAGGCGGGACAACGGTCATGTCTGAGTGTTGTCTGACCCCCGCAGAGGGAAGGGTGACAGCAAGGTCAGTGGTTGATTTCAAAAAGTACTGCTCCCAAACTGCAAAAACACAACTTCAAAGCACTAATTCTGTGCAAGAATTAGCAAAAATTTGCAGTGAAGGCATGTCACACTAAAAGCAAAACTCAGCATGGGTCCCATCTAGTACTTGAAAATGCTATCTTAAGCTATACTGTAAAATTTCAGGATATAGTTAATGTATGTGTTAGTGCAAATGAAATGTGTCAACAAAATATCTAACTTGGCTAAAAAGCAGTGACAATTTTGGTAAAAAAGGGAATAAAATACATGAAAGAACTACTACAACAACCTGTTTGATTTCATGTCAGTATGAAGTCAAAATCAACTTGCACAGACATAAAACTTTCTTACAGCAAAATAACCCATAACAGTGGCACACAAACTTTGTTATGTCATTACCATGGACAAATTCATTTACAGATACATCGAAATACATGAGGACACCATCACAATTTTTTCAATCAGAAAACGCTACCATATCTAGAATATCCAGCTCAAAACTTGTTGTATTTTCCAATAAAGCAATGCTTTCAATGAGTCCTACTAAACTGTTACAGAGAACACTGAAAACAAAAGTCAAATTCACAGCTGTCAGCAATAGTATATAATTTGTATCAAATGGGCTTAAGTTTTCAAATAAAATCCCAGTGTTTGTTGTGTAGTCATAAATGATTGATACATTTCCATTTTTTGAATCTGAAATAGAGATCATGTGAAAAGCAAAGTCCTATGGATTCTTGTATGGGCAAAGATACATATCAACCTAGTCAGTGGCAGTATTAAGCAACTATGGACATCCTCTACAGAATATTTACATCATCTGTCATGTAAATAAAGGACTCCATGTATGTGTGGGTTTGTTCTGTGTTCTTCTCAGCAACCATTCTTCCAATCTGCTTACTGCTTGGAGGGTATACTTCTGCAAACCCAAGAAAGTGCAGTGTCAAATTTGAAATAGCTAAGCAGTCTTCAAATTTTGACTAAAAGTTGTTTACTGTTAAACTTTGACATCAGTCAGATGAAATGATGTCTCGGTAGGGAACATCCCCAGACACATCATGTTCAGAAAGCTGCAGGCCAATCTGTATGTGCAAATGTGTGTGTGTTCAACAGCTCATCCACTGACTGCAGCTCTTTCTGAACTTTACACAAACTTATTGCCCTCTGATGTTAAATTGTTTTGTACACTATCTTTAGTAGCTGTCAGCTGTCACACTATCTCTTTGGTGTCTATGTCAAAGCAAGCAAGCAGGCATTTGTTGTTAATTAACAGTGACACATGAGCAACTGTTCAGTGAGCAGCAATGTTGTGTGTGTGTGTGTGTTGGGGGGGTAATCATTGCATCTAAATGTTGGAAAGCCACATCAGTTGTATATTTTGCTGAAACATCATTTCACAAATGACTTCAATCAGTCACTCATACTATAAATGGCTACTTCCAATCACATTTTGAAAAGCACTGCACTAGTATTAACAACAATGAATTATTCTAAATTATGTAACAAAAATGCTGACAGATAGAGCCAAGTATAAATTTAACAACCTGTGGAAAATAAAAAAAAACTGGGATCTCTGTCAGACAAAAGTGGGTCCCCTCTGCTGTCCTTCTCTGTTTGTGGAACAGAAGTGATGGATTCCGTCTTGTCAGCCCCCTGTGAGCCACTGTGACAGTCAAGAGTCACAAGAGGCCGAGAATGTGTGACTCACAGATTTTAAAAGTCATTCCTGACTCTGACTGGAGACGATCGGTCTCTGATAGGCCTCTGTTAACATCATTGCCGCCAACAGGCTCTTTAAGCAGTGCTGTCCAGATGCCTATTTAGACTCAACATCAGATGAAGGCAGGCCTGTACTCTGTTAAAGCCACATTAGAAGAAGGATGCAACTGGAGAGTCAGTATTTTTCAATATAGCACTGGTTACTTCATTAATAAGAGAGGAAGTCTACAGTCAACCAAACTGAAGTTGGCTAAAAAAATCCTATATTAATATATCAGCTGATATATCCACACTGTGTTTGTATTATGGTGGAGCTACAATGAAAAGGAGAAATTATTGGTTCATTATCTTTCTAGCAATGCAGACAGTACAGCAAATATGAATTGAAATTATTTCACAAACATAGATTCAGGGTCTGTGTTGCATCAGGAAGGGCATCTGGCATAAAATCTCTGCCAAATTACCTGTGTGGGTTCATCTACTGTGGCAACCCCTTGGAGAAATACAAGGAAGAAGCCTAAGGTTTTTGACAGATTCAGGATCTGAAAAGTGATACTTATTATTATTATTATTTATTATTATTAACCAGGAAGTGAACTCTTGAGATGAAGAATCTCTTTTGCAAGAGTGTCCTGGGCTGACAGACAGCATTACCCTAGTATGTTTTTCAAAGACAGGAGAAACCAGAGCTCCTGGAGAAAACCTGTACAAGCACAGGTAGAACATGCAAACTCAACACAGAAGGGCCCTACCTGGGTTTGAACCCTAGACCCTCTTGCTGTGAGGCAACAGTGCTAACCACTGAGTCACAGTACTGCCAGAACTGCCTTAAAGACACATTCGTTCTAACGGCCCCTAGAGGGCAACATCTCTGGTTGCAAAACGACTTCTGACAGAATAGAAGTCTATGTGAAAATGACCCTACAGCTGTATTTATTAATGACCTCAGTAAACACTTTGCTGATAAGTCTTTGGTCTCATTTGGTATTTTAAAGTCTTACTGAATACTATATGATGTACTTTTTATAAATTATGGTCCCCATTAGAATCAAAAAGGAAACTAAGGCAGGGTATGCTTTAAGGCAGGTCTACTTTATTACTGGGAAGTTCGTACTGTATGAATGCACACCTTAGTTTGTCAGTCAGATCCAGTTTCAAAACACCTAGATAGCATGGACCAAAAAACTCAGCTCAAGACATCAAAATGGCACTTCATTAGCAAATGAGAGATGCTGCAGTGGCTACATCGATTTTTTAAATATATATATGTGCTATATGGACACCAAAGTTTTGCAAACAACTGAGTCAGAGCTGCTCTGCTTGATACATAATGTGATGAAATCATTTATAGCTTAATCAGTGGGTCTTTATACACTTTACGTTGTGTGAAATATTTGTAAATCACATATGTAAAATATTTCAATATGGTACATAACATATACATAAAAGAAAATATTACTGGCCATTAAAAGTGGCTGACTGATATATGAGTCTGGGTCTACTAAAATGGGGAAGATGGAAAGGAAAATATCTTGAATAGCACTGAGCCATAAAAGAAAGGTAGAAATAGTACATTTTTATTAATAGTTCATTATGAGGCTTATAAACCAAATATGGCTGAAGAGCATTTCAAATACTTCAGTTATACTTGTATAACATACTTTGAAGAATAAAAGCTCACAATAAAATATAAACATAACAAAAGCTCAATTTTGATCAAATTCACAGACACTGTTTTAGAAATTCAACAAAGCAAATATTAATAAAAAGCAATAATTCTCCCCAAGCTATTATCATTTAAATTAGACTGGAAAAGTTATCACTAAAGGCCCTAACCCAGACACAAACAAACACACTCACACACACACAGTAAACACACACCCTCGGGATGCTTGGAGAGTGGGAGGGGGTAAAGGGGTGAGCCACGAGTCAATAAACCCTGTGTAATCTGTTCCCTTTAGTGGCATAAACCATCTGAGAGGAGATTACAACCGTTCTGCCAAAGTAAGAACATGCGAGTTCCTAATGGATAGAAACACTGAATACAAACACACACACACAAACACGTGTGTACACCTTCACACATACTATATGAGGGGCTGTGGAGGCTGGAGAGTAAAGGTAGTATGCTCAAAGATTAAAGCAATGACTCATATTTTTAAGATTGGACTTTGTGAGTAGAAAAAAAAGATTGGTTTACTTTAGGGAAAGAGAATGAGAGACATACTGAGAGTAGGTGAGAAAAAAATAGTAATTCTGCATGTTTTTTTTTTTAGAAAAGTACTGATTATCACGATAGGCCCAACCTAAACTTGGGCTCCTGCTGTGGTAACTAATGCAAGGCGTTGTCAGTTTGTGTGAGATTACGCATCATGGACTCCATGAGTGGAACTCGAGGAGTGGAGAGGGGTGTGTGTGTGTGTGTGTGTGTGTGTGTGTGTGTGTGTGTGTGTGTGTGTGTGTGTGTGCATTCACGCGCCCTTGTGTGTGTTCCTCTGAAGAGCTGGGAGGGAAGGCGTGCGGACAGGCGAATCAGAGGGGAGAGAGGACTGCTGCATGTGTGTGTTTTGGGGAAGAAGGGGAGCTGACTTTATGCATCATTAGGCAGGTGGACTGAGAACACCAGGCGGAGCTGTCACTGTGGAGGGGAGCTGAGAAGACATCTGGCACATAATACAGAATGATACACCCACATATTATGAAGAGCTGGTGTGTCCAGTTTTAACATACGTCATCAGGCTAATTATCGTGTATGGATGATCACAAACTAATGAGTGTGTAGTGGTTACCATAAATCACCATGTGTTCTGTATAATAGCAATGTGTTTGTCTTGTTTTATGCTGTGAGGGGAGTCCTGTACTGTAAATGTAGGTTCATTGTCTTTATCTAATTATAAGAAGAGTAAGACAATTCCCAGATTATTACAGTTAAACACCTTAACCAAGTAATCTGATATTAAGGTCGTAATTCAATTAAGAATAAATCCAATGATAATGTCAGGATAACCTGGCAATAAAACTGAAACGAAACAGACCTCCACTTGGTGTCATTTTTTTGCTTATTCGCTGTGTTGAAAAAAATCAGCATCCACCCTGTTATGACAGAGCACTAACTATGACACAGTAATGAAAAAATTACAAGTAACTTAGTAAGCAAACCACCTTCTTAATGAGCTTTCTAAATAGACAAGCATACACAAACACACTCATGGTGACGCTGTTGTTTTATACATTATTTAAATCTCATTCTTATTGCCTCAGGTAGAACACAACAGTAAACGGGTATGTACAAAAATAGCTAACTGCAAACTATATAAACAAGTAGCATTTGAAATGCAGTCCTCATGAAGGTAAAGAAATTGTAGTACTTAAAATCAATTATTTTGTGATTATTTATTGTCATGTCAATGTAATTAACTGCTGTTAAAACATGATGAATGGGCTCAAGTACATTATTAATCACTGGGGGTGGAGTGTTGTGGAGGATAATAAAGCCATCTGCTGCACAGCCACATCTTCATCTAAACTGCTCATCTGCTTGTAGAAAAAAGTAAAATTTCAAGTCTGTCTCTCTGTTTCTCCTATCATCCGATCTACATATAAAATGACTGGCTCAGTGCCCATCCCTTTGTAGCTGACAGTTCACTAGTGGGCATTCCAGGCTTGAGATCAGAAGGTAATCTTGTAAAATTCACACCCTGTCATGAAACAGTCAAAAGTACTTTTTAATTAGATTGGTTTGTGCTTAAGTCACCACCCTCAAAGTTGAAAGGAGTTTATCTTTCTAGTTGGACATTTCGTGTCAGCAACAATTATTTTGGCTGTTCTTGCTACAGCTCACTGAATTACATTGACATTTCATCGTCTCTGATAACGGCATCACTGCTAGTCTCTTCTTGTGTGTATACTCATTAATGCCTGGTTTATAGTCACCACATTGGTTGTGTCATGCGCCAAGTGTACAACATATTTTTGGCTTCACTTGTACACCAGAGCTGATTAATCCGCACCTATAATTTGGCAGAGGTTTACACTGGATGCCCTTCCTGACACAACCCTCCATGTTGACAGGGGCTTGTGACCCCACCTGGAATTGATCCAGTGACCGTTTGCTTGTAAGGCCAAGTGTCACCATAGAACATCATTGATACCATTTATACCGGAGCTTGCGGGTGCACCAGGCTTGTTGTAGTCCTCTCCTGAATGCCAGGTGTCATCACTCAGAAAAAACCTCTGCCTCAGTGCTAGTATCAGAGTAGAAGAAATTGAAAAAAGAAGCTCACAAATTGCTGTTTTTAAAAAATAATTATCCAGAAAGTTTTGTTATCAAACCAGCCACAGGGGCCCACAAGCCAGTGTAGTCCTAGTACCGGTCCCAAGCCTGGGTAAATGGTGACGGTTGCGTCAGGAAGGGCATCCGGCGTAAAAACTTTGCCAAATCAAATATGCGTATTCATAACACGACTTCCATACCGGATCGGTCGCGGCCCGGGTTAACAACGACCGCCTCCGGTGCCATTAGCCAACAGGGTGCTGGAAGAAACTATGCTACTGTTGGCCGAAGACCAAGGAGCGGGGGAAAGCGTGTTAGGAGGCAGAGAGAGAGAGAAGGAAGAGTAGGAGGGTGGAGGTGAGAGTAGGGACTTTAAATGTAGGGACTATGACTGGTAAAGAGAGCGAGCTGGCTGATATTAAGGATAGAAGGAAGGTAGATGTATTGTGTGTACAAGAAACCAGGTGGAGGGGAAGCAAGGCCAGGAACATCGGACGTGGATTCAAACTGTTCTACTATTGTATAGGTAGGAAGAGAAATGGAGTAGGGGTCATCTTGAAGGAAGAGTATGTGAAGAGTGTTCTGGAGGTGAAGAGAGTGTCAGACAGAATGATAACTTTGAAGCTGGAAACTGAAGGTGTGATGCTGAATGTTGTTAGTGCATATGCCCCACA
>VUQH01031860.1:7368-17857 GCA_015106775.1 Etroplus canarensis
AGCTAAACAAGGAAGATGTACCAAGAAGTTATGATCAGGTAAAGCCATCATGAGTGAGATGCGATTAATGAAGTAAAACCAATGTACAGGTGTATGTCTTGTATTTAATTAAAAAAAAAAAAGACATGGCAGTGGGTTACCAGCGTCAGTTGATAATAAAACTTAAAATATCAATAAAACCATAATAGCACATGAACCAATATCTTTATGGCACAAACGAAGTCAAAACATATGAGACCATTTCCAGGGGAATCCCCGGAGGGAGATGGGATTGACGTCGTCGCCCAAAATTAAAATGCGCAATATCTATAAATAGCAGCAATAGAAGCACAAACAAACGGGACCATTCCGGGGTCAATTTGGAGCAAATTGGGGGCTGGGTGACATCATCGCCCGAAATTAAAATGCGTAATATCTATAAATCCAAACCAGCACAAACGGAAGTTTTTACAGCACAAACTAGCACAAACGAAGTACAAACAAACACGACAATTCCGGGGTCAATTTGGAGCAAATGGGGGGCTGGGTGACCTCAGGATGACCTATAAAGTAATCGTTAATAACTCAAAAACCAAAACAGCACAAACAAACGAAGTTTTGCGTGGGGTGGGGGGCCAACTTCACGCAGGTCCTTTGTAACCCTGAATATTGAGGGTTAATCATGAACTTGCCTCTCTAAGCCCCAGATCCTGTTTTGTAGTACAGCCTTCAGGTCACTAAGCTTTGTTTATACTGTAACATAGAATGTATATGACAGGCCTGCAGACTACTGTTTAATATTTTCTTTTGAACATGCCTTTACATCTTCAAGATATTTTTTTTTTATCTCTTCCAAAGTATGGCAGCTCATCCCATGCACATCATCCAAATGGTTTTTTGTTGCCCCTTGTTATATCACGAAACAGTCCCCCAGAAGTCATGAGTCAATCCATAATGTACCCATGATTCCTTTAAGTAAATATTACACTATTGATGTATCACAGAATAACACTGGAAGATGATGAGGATGAAGATCTGGATGTAGAGCCAGCTCCAAGACGCCCTGTGCTGGTAATTTCTGAAAGTTTGAAGGAGGGTCTGCAACGTGGCATCAGTGATATCCTCCCTCACACAGTAGCCCAGTCTGTGTATGTTCTCCTTTTTTGTTATCAGAACATTTAATTGCAATTTAAGACATGATGAGAAGTGATATGACATAGACTGCAAATATGTCATTGTTTTTCCTTAAGAGTGCCAATATTTGTCTCACCTGCTTCTTTCTCACACTTTTAGGAGCCATTCTGGCATGGAATTGGTACTATGGCGGCCACCAGAGGATCCCTTCTGTCGGAGGCTAAAGGGCTCGTTACAAAAACAGCGTAAACAACAGACAGCATGTCGGCAATCCCCAACTCCATGCCCATCTCCCAGCCCCCATAGGTCCCTTAGCCCCTCAAGTCCACCTGCAGACACACACTCATCTCTGTATGGTTTTTCTGGTGGCCACAACTCTGGGGGGGAGGAGGACATGGAAATGTAATAGTGTTTTTCTCAAAGTGATGCCAAAGTAAAAGACTGGATATGTAGCCACGTAAAAGATTATGAAGGACTCAGCACAACTTCAGGCTGGTCATTTTGTGGCTTTATATGAATATTGTGAAGTTTTGAACAGTTTGTGATACATATACTGTAATTTGCTTTGCAGTAATTTATGTTCTGACTTTAATCCCAGGTGAGCACATGTAACATGTTATACCTGATGTAATTAAAGTTTTGTTAATGTCATCTCCAAAGTCTGTCAACAAGTAGCCTTACATTACTCTATACAGTACTGATGTTTCTCCTAAGAATTCACTGAATTGTAAATTTAATTTTTTTTAGACATCAGTGTGAAACGCCTGAATTTTCACATTCAGCTTCTGGACATTGTTAACACTCGTTCACACTTGCTCATGGCATGTGTTCCTGCTTGTAGTAATACTTCTGTTGTTGGAGGTTGTGTTGCACTTTCGCTTTGCAAGTAAGCTGTGAGCTTTGAGGAATTTGTAAAGAAGTCATGTAAATGCATATTTTTATGACATGATTATACTTTCATATGTACATGACCAGAACTGCAGCCAGCCATTGAGTGCTGTTACTTTATATTTGTTTTTTTAATAAATGTACAGTTTCATGCGGAGGTTCTGCCCAAAACATAGTTAATTTGAAGAAAGCTTGCTTGAATTTATTGGATGGACATGGTTGACAAGACACAAAACACACTGGAAACAGTAAGGATGCCAGGGCTGACTGCTGTGGAACACCACAACTGACCACTCCCTAATCTAATGGTCTTAGGGTACAGTAGCTGTGGCTCAGGAGAAAAAGTGGGCCATCTACCAGTCTGAAAGTTGGTGGTTTGATTCTCCAGTTCACATGTCAAAGTGTTAGTATTAATACCAAACCTCAAATTTCCCCTAGTAAACCCATCAGTGTGATATTTAGAAAGTGTTTAAAGGCATAGCCTAGAGTGCTGTGTGAATGTGGCTTGTATACTGACCATCAGTGAAAATGCATCACCTTAGTATTTCAGTTTTAGAGTATTGTTCTTCAACTTAAAATTGCAAAGACTGAATATTCCATCATCTACAGTACATAATATCAACAGATTCCAAGAGTCTGGAGACATCTTTGTGCACGAGTGACATGGCCAAAACCCAGTGGTGGATGCTGGTGATCTTTGGGCCCTCAGGCAGCACTGCATTGCAAATAGGGATGATTCTGCTATGGAAATCACTGCATTGGTTCAGCAACACTTCCAGAATTCACTGTGTGAATACAGTTTTCTGTGAAATCCACAAATGCATTTTAAAATTCTAATTATGCAAAGAAGAACCCACATGTGAACATGATCTAGAAATTAGTATCAAGCTTTTTTAGTACGTTATTCAGACTAAAGAGGAGAGGGACCATCCAGCTTGTTATCAGCGCTAGGTTCCAAAATCTGCATCTCTGATGGTATGGGGGTGCATAAGTGCTGGTAACTTGCATATCTAGAAAGGCACCATCAATGCAGAAAGGTATATACAGGTATTAGAGCAACATTTGCTCCCCTCCAGACATCCTTTTTAGGGAAGCCTTGCTTATTTAAGCAAGAAAATGCCAGACTGCATACTGCAGCTACTACAACAACATGGCTTCATAGAAGTGTCCAGCTGCTGGACTGGCCTGTCAGTAGTCCAGACTTTTCACAAGGGGACCCAGGACTGTAGAACAACTGGAATATTATATCAGACAAGAATGAGACAACCCTCTCCCAAAAGGTCCAGCAGCTGGTCTCAGTTCCCAGATGTTTACAGACTGTTGTTAAAAGAAGAGGGGATGCTACAAGGTGGAAAACATGGCCCTATCCCAACTTTTTGACATACTGCTGCCATCAAATTCAAGATGAGCTAGTATTTTTCATGAAATAATTAAACATTATTGTCATCATTTGATGTATTTTCTATGTTCTTTTGTGAATAAAATAGTGGTTTATGAGATTTGCAAATCATTGTATTGCGTTTATATTTATATTTTAAACGGTATCCCACCCTTTTTGGAACTGGGGTCACAGAACTTAAGGATTGGTTATCTTTTTACAAATGCTCTCTATATAAAGACAAACTCAAATACAGTGTAAAATATGCTGCAAATTATTTGCATGACTGATGATGGTGCATCCCAAAGAGCTGTAGCACGCCAGTGTTTGAATCAGTCAACAACTGCTGGATTAGTCCAGTACCACCAGGCCACAGCCTCTGTGGATGACAGGCACTGTCTAGGAAAGGCCCGTGTCACAACTCTGTGTCAGGATCAGCAGATCTTGGTGGACACACCCAGTACTGAGATCTACTCTTATTTTTGTTCATCGCTGAGTTTCCATAATAGTTTTCAAGAGCAGGATCATGTTTTTAATTTTTTTCAGAAGACAGTAAAATATTTTCAAACTTTCAAGGTGATGAATTTTCATTGACTGTCAGTATAGTAAAAAGTGCTTTTTGAGAGCTCGGTTAGAGTGGAAGATCGCTATACACTTAAAGTGCCATTCCATTTACCATACATACATATTGTAAATAGAACTCTACTCATATATCCAACTATTTGGATATTGGATCTGTAGGTACTCGAGTTTCAATTTTGGAAATCAGGTATGTTTTTAATGTGGAAATACTGTATATACCATATCAGCTTGACATCCTTCTAATTCATAGTATTGAGCTTTTATTGCTTCATTTCAATTTTCCTAACTTAGCCACATTTTATATACCTTTAGCATATCTATGGACAATGAGTACAAATACAAATTTTTAAAAATGCCTTAATACAAACCACATTTTATTGTAGTCTTGCAGAAACCTATAAAATGTTTGTCTTAAAGACTCACCAGCTTTATGGGGTTATTTGACATACAGTAAATCACATGATGCTCAGTTCATTTACACCTTGCTGTAAGCAATAAAATTTGACTGCCTTAACGCAGAGGAATGTGATGACCACATCTTCAGTTGTGCCATTTGTCACTGTGACCTGCTTGTTAATCTGCTATCCTAACCACATGTAACACTGAATGATTCATATCTATGGCCACAGAACAGCTTTAAGTAGGGCTTATATGAAGAACATTTGCTCACACAGTGTAAGGTTTTGCGTCACTTAGACTCCCAGCACTGTCTTGACCCTGAGGGATCTGTGAAGCAAACAACAGTAGCAATTGATATTACAGAGACAAAAATAAAATTACAATGTTGACACTGCTACTTTTAAAAGTAGTATTTTTCTTTGCCATGTTTAGAAATAATTAAGATTTATTTTAAGCAAGGAGTTTTAATCTGATGGCATTTCCTATCAGACCCAGAGGTACCATATCTCTAGGTAGTTTGTGCTAATACTTCTTTTTTTCCTGGGGTGCTATTAGGAGACATTATAAACATGAAAATGATTGTAATAATGTTTAATCTATTTATCACATAATCCTTGGCAATTTGGGAGCAGCGAATCAGCATCTTGTGATGTAAATATTCCTAAAAACTGCTGTAAAAATTTGTGTGCTATACATTATGCTGCTTCAATTTTTCCCCAAGAATTATTACTACTATTTCAGTGTCTTTTGTATACATCTACTTCTTAGAGGATTAAACCTAAAATATTATAAAACATTCACAGAAAAATCTTGACCTTATATTAACTACAGTATAGTATTTTATCACTAATGTAAAAGCAGCTAGCAGTTGTACTAAAAGTAATTTAATAATAACCTGCAACTGAAGAATGTACTCACTGAACCAAGATAGGATCCTGATAAATCAGGAGGAGGTGAGCTCCTTGTGTAGGCCTGATTTTCTACACGAATCTGCTTCACTCTTCTCTGGAGGTATCGTAGAAGCTTTAAAGAAGCCATGTCTGAGGAGCTGTCGGGGAAGTCCATAGTACGGAGGGAAGGAGAGCAAACAGATTTCTGGGTTTCCTGATGGGAAGAAGACACCAGGATTTTTCTTGATAAGAATAGTGAGTACGGTATGTACACAAACATTTTGGGTATCTAAAATAGCTTGATACTATTGCTTACATGGGAACAATAAGCCATTTACCATTGCACCAAGCATGATTTCTTCTTCAGACCCCTCAGGCTTTCTTTGCATTTCCTCTAGAGATTTTGGTGCTTTTCTAAAAAAACAAGCAAACCTAAACGTGGATGGCTGTTAGATGAATAAAGTAACTTCATGAAGAGGAATGGGTTTTACAGTCATGTGAAAAAGAAAGCTTTCACAGGACTCTTTATACAGTCTTCTGAAAAACTAAGCACATCCTTAATGCTTCCATAGGAATTAAGAGGGTTAGTAGCAGTCAGGTGCTGCTGATCAAATGCCCTTGATTAACTGATCATCAGTAACTGTGTATAAAAGCAGAAGTTTTAATATTGGAGCAGTCAGGTGTATGATGTGAAATTGCCAAAAAACAAGAAGCTACAGCTCAGATTCTACATTATTCAGTTAGTATATTGAATGTTAAAGTTCATGGCAGTAGAATTTGAAAAAGACTGAACAAGTATGGCTTGTTTGGAAATGTTGCCAGAAAAAAGCCTCTTCCCTCTATAAAGAACACTACAGCACAGCTTAGGTTTGCAAAGTTGCATCTGAACAAATCACAAGACTTGTGGAACAATGTCCTTTAGACAGACAAGACCAAAGTGGAGATGTTCGTGCTGATATGCAGATTTTGGTTTTCACCAAATGGGGTGTTGCGTATTATGGCCAAACAATTCATACCAGCTGTCAAGTGTGGTTGTGGAGGAGCTGATGTTTTGGACCTATTTTCAGCCACATGATTTGGCACCTTTTAGTCACAGAGTTGACAGTGAACTCTTCTGTATACCAGAGTATTCTAAATCAAATCTGAGGACATCAGTTGTATAACTAAAGCTTGGCTGAAATTTGGTCATGCAATAGGACAAAGCTACCAAGCACACTAGCAAATAACATGATTTACTCATCAGGATGAGATATTTACAATATAATTCACATTTTGCAAATATCTGTACATTACACCATATTTAATTTTTATTTTCTTTAACTATGTAAATTCAATCTTCAGCACCTAGTTAGAAAGAAGTGGGTGTGGGAGAGAAAAAGAAAAGTATAAAGGTGTTGCATGGCCCAGTCAAAGTTCAGACTTCACTCTAAAAATGCTGAAGTGGGACCTTAAGATAGTTATGATGAACAAATGCCATCAAAACTCAATGAACTGCAGCAACGTTGTAAAGAATATTTAGCCACAGTTCCTCCACAACGATGTGAGTGGCTGACAAAGTCATACAGAAAGCTATTACTTTGAGTTATTAAAGGTGGTTCTACAAGCTACTGAATCATGAGGTGCACTTAGTTTTTCAAGGGACTGTATAGAATCCTGTGAATATGTTATTTTTCACATGACTATGTATAATGTTAAATGGTCACAAGTAATGTTACAATGTTACAGCATATTACAAGTAAGATGAGGTGAGATCTTGCTCTTGCATTTAAATAGCTTGTTAATACGTCATCTATTTATATCTATTTCAAACACAGAGACAAGTTTCCTGCCCCTTAACAACTTTGCCTTGCACCTGTATAATGACAAAAGTTAGCAAAACAACTGAACACACATCACTGTACTGTTTAATTTCTGTTTTGTGGCCCAGTAAGATTCAAGATCAGCAGCTTTGGGAAATTATTGCTTGATACTACTTCATACAAATAACAAAAATGATGTGGCTGCATTTAGTCTAGCAGATGCTGTTAACATGTTGAACCCATTACCTTTCCAGTTCAGCTGTCAACTTTTCTTCAAACTTGTGTGCCAGGCGAGCTGCAGTCTGTCCCTTCCACTCAGCCATGCTCTTCTGGACCTGCCTGAGCTCAGAGTCTTTGGCCTTCAGTTGCCTGCGGAGACATG
The DNA here is from genome assembly GCA_015106775.1 of Etroplus canarensis. Taxonomy (NCBI): domain Eukaryota; kingdom Metazoa; phylum Chordata; class Actinopteri; order Cichliformes; family Cichlidae; genus Etroplus; species Etroplus canarensis. The sequence continues at coordinate 14,800 of VUQH01031860.1, forward strand.
CTGCCACTCCTCCTCCCTCAGCTCCTCCATCAGTCATATGAACCCATTTCAGACTACTCAACTCCTCAATGTGTTCCTGCGCAAATGTCATGGAGAACTACATTTCTCTAATGCTATACTAGTGTGTTTTTGTCTACAGGTACAAACACAATGAAATTCAATACAAAGTGTATGAATTCATACCTGAATGAGAAACTCCTTTACAGAATTCAAAGCCTGATCTCTCTCCCGCCTCAGCTGTTGCCTCTGGATGCTCAATTCTCGCTCCTGTAAAATATGGACTGACAGATTTTTTTTACATGTTCACATAAACATTTTAATGTGCTGTATGCACAAGTATGCACAATACCTTCTCTTTCCTTAGCTGCTCATTGGTTTGTTTCTGTGAATCTAGCTCTTGGTGCAGATGGCTAATAAAGTCTTTCAGTTGCTCTCGTAGTGTTCTCAGGTTTGTAAGAGCTTCACCTACTGTAAGACTGCAAATTACAAAAGACATTTGCATTAGAAGCCAATTAACAAACACAATCTATGTAAGTCTGGGGATTAAAATTATACCCAGGGAGTAGTTTCCCTGCACTCTGTTTGGCCCCACTTTGCTTCACTAAAAGATGCAGATGCTGGCACTCTGCTGCCAGCTGCTGGGTCCAGCATCTGAGTTGCTCCTCCATCTCAGCTGTAATTTGTTTATGGCTGTTCTCCCTTTCTTCAAGCATCACCTGGAGCCTGCCTGTTTCTTTCACCGCCAGCTTGACATCCTTCTCGAGTTGCAGCACTGTGTTCTGACTCTGCTGTGACCACATATAACATCATGTCAGCTTTGCTATGAAGCAATATCACTTAGTGTGTTTGAAAATTATTTCTTTCTGTGGTTTTCTTGCACCTGTGCCACATATCTCTCTGATCTCTGTAGCTCAACCTGGTGCTCCTCTTTCAGTGACTGGCAAATTGCAGTCAACAAAAACTCCTGCTCTCTCTGTTGTGCACTGCTTTCTCTTTCCAACGCCTGCATTTTCTTACAGATAAAAAGAAAATCGTGCAAAGGTAGAATGAAAATTTATTTAGATTTATTTAAGGTGGTAATTTTACTTGTCATGTTGTGAGTTCCCTTACTGCTTTTAGTTCCATAACTTGATGTTGAAAAGCCACTGATTTACTCTTTTCTTTCTGCAAATCACTCCTCAAACTTCCCAGGACCTTTTTATTTTGCTCTTCTAGTATCCTACAGTGCACCTGCACAGCTTCTCTTTTTTCTGACTCCCACTTCCTCCTCTTCTCCTCTATTTCTTTGTGCACCTAAATGGGAAATGGAAGCATACGCGTATGTTATCCAGTTATGTTAAAAAAGCTGTATGTGTTAGTCAAAGGATTATCAATGTACCTTTTCCAAGGCTTCTACATGCAGCTCTTCTTCACGGTTCCTTACTTTCTCCTTCTGTTGTTGCAGAGATTTCCTCAGTTTAAATACTTCTTCTTCTTTTAGCTTCCAAAATGGGAGAGGTTCGGATCTTTTAAATAACCCAGCGCAGTGTATTTACTCACTGTATAAGCAGTGAAATAACCTTGAGAATAGCACAGAGGCTTGGTTTTGTCTCCAACTAATGCCACCCAAGCTTAAGATACATTATATGCATTCATAGCAGTGCAGCGTCTTGAAATACAACCCCCTTTGTATTGCAGGTCCTCTGGAGCTGAATGTGTTCCATAAAAAGCAGTCTATACTTTCAAAGAAAGTGCTTTCTCCTCTTTAGTCTGATAATGAACTCGATAGTACTAATTTTCCAGGCTCATTTATCACAGTTTGAAGTTGCTGCTCATGAGATAAATATATTAGAAAAGCTACTTGTAGAATAAGAAACATATCAGAAAGCCCAAGCCTTTGGAATTGAACCAAGGATCTTTTGGAAGACATATGTGTAAACAACTACACTACAGGGAGCACTTACCATTAGTCTGTGGGCCTGCTTCTCAGCTTCTTTCAAGGCTTTGTAGTGCTGCATTTTCAGGTGCTGTAGCTCCACCTTCAGTTCGTCTGTTTCTGCTTGTAAGGCTTCACATTGTTCCTGTAAATCTAGCAGCTGCAGCTCTTTCTGGGTAAACATTTTTTCCAGAGTGCCCACTCTGAGCTTGTGTTCTCCCAGCTTACTCTGCAGCTCACTCACCTGAACCTCAAGTTCCTAATAGGAACACAGACAGCACTTAGATATTTATATTTTTTGGTATTAGAAATAAGTATGCGAATCAAAGCAGTACTTCAATCTGGCCCTTTTTCTGCATCTGTTTTTCTTCCAAACGAGCACATCTGTTCCTCAATGAGCTCTCTGCCTCTGTGACCCTTTGGAGCTCCTCACAAGTCTCCTCCAGTTCCTGCTCCAACATGAAAACAAATTCAGAGACATTTTAAAACACAGATACTACATCTACTTTTACACAAACAAAAATAGAGCTTGTCTGTTAAAATTACACTCAATATGTTCTAGTGAAATTGAAGTCACAAGAACAATAAAAAAAACACAGCTAAAAAGATAAATCACAACAGTAATAATCAGAGTTTGGATTCTGCTCTTTCACTGTTGATAATCTTTTTTTTTTTGCCAATATATTTATTGTCTTTTTCAAAATTATTTCACAAACACATAACATATACACATACATACATACATATACCCACTACACACACAGACTGCATACCCTTGCATCATAAAAAATAAAAAATAGAAAAAATAAAAATAATATTTAAAAAAAGGGAGGGCGGCAGGGGGAGGAAGAAAGAAAATGGGGGCTACATTTTACAGCATTCATAAATCATTTCAGAAAAAATCTAACACTTTCATTTGTCATCATATTCATATATGGTTCCCAGAGTTTATCAAAGTCTTTTCATTTGCCCTTGGCAATGTATGTTAATCTTTCAAGTCCAATACATTCAGAAAGTTCCTTCAGCCACATCTTCATTGTAGGAGCATCCATACTCTTCCAGCATAGTGCAATAGCTCTCCTGGCTTGTAGAAGTCCAAAGTCCAAAACTGCATATTGTTTCTGTTTGTAGAAGGTTCTTTAA
>VUQH01031861.1:0-12605 GCA_015106775.1 Etroplus canarensis
TAGACTGTGTGAGTGTGTGTGTGTGTGTGTGTGTGTGTGTGTGTGTGTGTGTGTGTGTGTGTTGCAGGCATGGTATGAGTCCCATCTGACTTCTTTTTTTTTTTCTTCTCAGCTGCTCAGTGAAGCAAACGCAACCATCTCAGCTCTTAGAGAGCAGCTCAGCAGCTTGGAGCAGAGCACCAGGGGAGTCCAGGAGAGCGTGTCGTCACGGCTGCAGGAGTCCACTGATCAGCTCGAGGTATAACGGCTTCTGCCACTAATCAGCAGCTGAAAGAAGTTCCAGCATGCAGTTTATAGCTCTGATATGACTCTTCTCTTGTCATTTTTAGGAGTCCTTCAAACGTTTCCAGCTCTTTATCGACAGTATTTCTGGGTATAAACTCGTAACCCAGCAGGCCCTGAGAGAGCAGCATTCCCTGAAGTGCACATCTCCTCCAAAGGCCACCAAGGACACCTATGACGCCATCTTTCAGCTGGGACAGGCAACTGATGACACTCTGAGGAAAATTCAAGTAACTGGCAACATTTTCTTTCCATCCTAAATGTTATCCTTTGGAGGAAATCGTATCGTGACGTGTCCTGCTCTCTGCCTCCGCAGGTGCAGCTGTGTGTGCAAGCGCAGGCCTACAAGAACATGTTTGAGGAGCTGGTGAGGAAAGATTTGGCCGTTTTTGAGGAGAAGCGCCTGCACGATGTGATGCTGTGCAAAGCGCAGGCACCCAGCTACTCAGTTAAAGATGAGGACTTCCACGCACTGTGGGAACACAGACTGCCTGAGCTGCTGGACAGAAGGCAGCTTTACCTGCAGGTGAGCTCTGCTGCACAGTCCCATCCAAAGATCTGGCTGTAGACTGAGTTAGGGCAGGCTTTCAAAAAAAGGTTAGAGGCACTATGGACAGGAGTCAAATAAGCAGCCAGTCCAGTACAGGTGAGCATTTCATCTATGAACAGCAAGTGTGGAGAGAGACAAACTTAAGTCATTTAAAAGTCATTTAGTTCATGTTTGTCTGACCTTTTGTGTGCATCCTGTTCCATTTCTCCCATCATTCCTGCACTGACGCATTTTTTTAATGGCCTTGTAGAAAATGAGCAGCATTTTGGGGACGTTCAAGCACAGAATGACTTCCTACCTCCTGGAGCTGAAAGCTGAGATTCCAGAGCGAGCCGATTTCACCACACAGCTGCAGGCCCTGATCGCCAACCAGCCTGTCAGCTTCAGTGGTCTGGACAGCATCCTGAGCCCAGAGCTTGATCGCAGAACTGCGGGGACACAAAGAAAGAAGCTGCTTCTGCAGGTAAGTCCACGTGTTTGACACTGACTTCTCTAATGGCCTGTTCCACCTCTGAAGGAATGCTGTGAAAGCAGCTGGAACGATTGGTTCTCAGTCCATCAGTTGTGCCCTGCTTAGCATTATAGTCTGTTACATAGTCTCTGACTTAGCTCATCATATATTTACTGGATTCCTGTCTCTCTCATCCACCCACCTCCTGCAGAGTATCATTGATGAGACAACAGGTCCATTTGAAGAGCTGAAACAGATGGAGGCTCAGGCTGAGGCTCAACTTCGTGAAGTGAAGAGCAAGAATTTCACCCTGCTGGAGGCACTAGGGGGAGTTCCTCTGAAATCAACCATCTCTCTGCTGAAAGACAACCAGCAACTTGTTTTTCAGCTGCAGCAGGCAGAGGAACAAGTCAAAGTATGTCTGCCACACCTGGGGGATTTCTTTCACAGCCTGATCTCACATCATCATCATCAGTAAGCCCTGGCTAACACGTTGCTTCATTACCATGAACACGCAAATGTCTGTCATCTTCAGGCCCTGCGTGTCCACACTGAGCAGCTAGAGGAGGCTCAGGTCAAAGCCAACAAGAGAGTGTCCAACCATAAAGAGGCCACCCAGCTGCTGCAGACTGAGCTGCAGGACAGCCGAGCTCTGGTTGAAAAGCAGGAGAACACGATTCAAACCCTGAAGAGCAAGCTGCGCGAGTCTGAGGTACGTGTCAGCGTTCCATTTTCACACCATGAACACACTTAAAGGTCCCATATCCTAAAAATGTGTCCCTGCTGGCGTTCTTCCAACAACAGGACCACCGCTCAGCTTTACAAGCCAGTTAGATTTTCTCTCTCCTTGTATGTAGAAACTGGGTAACCAGGTCATTTGACCTCACATGTTTCTGCTTGCACCACTGTGTTTGTGTGACTCCATATCGTGAGCCTATGGACAGACGGGCACTGTTGTCTGCATGTTGTAGCCATTTACTGTCACTAGGAGGCAGCGTCGAAAACTGTGCTGCTGTGGGTCCTTCAGCCAGCCTCGTGAGGAGCTGCAGTGAGCCTGAGTGTGAAACAGTAGTGTCACTGCAGCCTCTCTGTGATATAGAGGATGCTTTTTTCAGGTTTCTGTGCTGTGGACTCTGCTCCTTCCTTTCCTGTCCCACTCTGCTTCAGAGTTGCATGGGAAACGGCAGCATGTTGCTGGAAATGTTGCTTCGTGCTTCAGGCAGCTCAAATTTGTCTTTCTGTGGTTCAGAAAAAAACATCGCCCAGTGCGGCTGAGCTGGAAAAACTTCAGACCAAACTGATGCAAATGGAGATGAAGCTCAGCTCAGCATCCAGCGAACACCAACAAGAGTAAGAAGCCTTTGGATTCATACTTGCACTCGGTTTGGTTTCTTCTGTGGCTTCCAGAGGGTGGTTGTGTTTGGAAGTGAGGCCCTCTGGGAGACTGGTTCCCTTGTTGTTCTGACCAGAGCTCTGTCCTTTAGGATCCAGAAGATGACCACCCTGTTGAGGGAAAAGGAAGAATTACTGAGGAAGCTGAAGGAGACTTTGAGAAAGTCTCAGCAGGAGGGAGAAGAGTCGTGTAAGTGTCAGAATTGTGTTACTGCTGATTTTAAGGTGTAGCCAGTTGCAGACGAATGTGTTGAAATGACGAACAGCACTGATGTATTCATGCTGGAACCAGTCCTGCAGGGTAAGGACCTTCATGCCAGACTGACCAACCCCAAAGGTTCAGTGATCAGCAGCAGCGTTCTGTTGGAGAAATCCAAGCTGGAGGAGGAGGTCAGACGGCTTCAGGGGAAACTTGCTGAGCAGGAAAGGTAACATAAGCAGTTTATTTAAACAGGGTGGTGGGAGTCTTGAGATTAAAGCTGATCGGTTCCAGTGACCTAGTCTGGCCTTTGTACCTAACAGAGTGGGTCTTTGTAATTCAAAGTCATGTACAGTTATCACCCTGTGACATAAAAACTAAGGTCTAACCACTTTACCCACACACAGTTCAGATGGTTAGTCCCACTATGACCTCTGCCCCCGTGTCTTGTCAGCTTGGTGTCCAGTCAGCAGGCAGAGATCAGCAAATGGAAGAACAGAGCCATCAAGCTGAAGGTGAGGAGCAAAGCAGAGGTGGACAAGCCTCCATCACCAAGCACGCCCACCAAGAGGGCCCCTCCCGTGACCTTGGACTCCTCCAGCCTCCTGAACTCACCTAAAAAGTTTTGGATGACTCCCAAGAAGTTCCTGGACTCACCCAGGAAGGTTTTGGAGTCTCCCAATAAGTTCCTGGATGCTCCTCAGGTGCTCAACTCCCCCAAAAGCAGATTCTTTGACATGGGTGGAAGCGCCGAGATGCTGTCCAGAAGCTGTCCCAAGCAGTTCTTCGACAACTCGAGCCTTGGCACCGTTCCAGGTAAGCTACTGTGTGCTCTGTATCTGACACCGCCTCGTGAACGCTCTGAACATCATGAAGACGTGGGCTGTTTGTTTTTGTCAGAGGTCTCCTGTGTTCCTGAAGCAGCATATCCAGAGCAGGGTAATGGCACAGAACGTGTGTGTCACTCAGGGTGTACTAACAGAAGCATGTGATGATGATGATGATGTCCAGGCCAGCGGTGGTCTTTTTTTGCTGTTTGTCTTGCTCAGGGGGTTTGAACCATTCCTGTAGAAAATGCTGAACCTGAGCAGCAGGGAATAACACAGCTGAGGAGCAGGTTGCAAATGTTTCATCTGAAACACCACAGAAAGAAGTCCTGGTGACTGCACTGACAGTAAAGTTAGACAAAGAGGAGCCATTTCATCACAAACATGGTGGGAGTATCTTTGTGTGGTCCTGCGTTACCTGAATGACCTGTGAGTGTTCGTACAGTCACAGCTGACACTGAAAGCTGCGGGTGTTCTGTGTGTAGATCTCAAGAGAAAACTGAGACTGAGTCAGGCGGTTCATGTACAGCCTCACTTCAGTGGGACTGATGGGGGGAATCCTGTCAAAGCAGCTGCAGAGTTAGAAAACATTAAATGCAGTTCTTGCATTTTCAGCAGCCCAAAAGTCAGTTGGAAATAAACAGTTAGGATTTTTATTTATTTATTTATTTATTTATTTTTTTTAAATGGCATGTAGAGCTCTGGGATCGTAGACATGCATTAGGAGGACTGGCTCCCCCCTGACCAACATGACAGCTGCCTTGAAGCATTGTGAAGAGCTGCAGCCTGTACATCATCTCCTCGTACCTCTGCCCTTCAGGCGTTTCACGGCTGGAGCGTTTGAACGGCTGAGGGACACTTTTTGGACGGGCGACGACCGTAACATCAGTCTGCTAAAAACTTATCACTGCACCGTAATGAGTGATGGGGAAACTCACTGGACTTTAGTGACTGAGTGGGTTCATTTACGACACCAGCTGTGGAATTATCTGTGGCTTTTAATGACTTCACTGTAATGTGATGGTTAAATGTGCTAAAAGACAGATAAATGGGTGGGTGAGCCTTGTAGTAAAAATCACTTTGAGTACTCAGAGTGGAAAACTGCTGTCCATTTACCATTTTTATATGTAATGTATAAAATGAGCTCCTAAATGAGTCCACTCTGATCATTTTGTTGGCTTTAGGTTTAAAGTTTCACTGCGGTTTCTTCCACCTAACATTCAGATGCACCTCCAGTCAGTGGACCTGTATGATCCCTGGTATCACAGCACAGTGCTGCTGGAAGTCCAAGATTCCACAGGGAACCTTGAGGCCTTTATGAACTTCCCACTCATATTACAGAGTTTGTGGCCTTGCTGTTGTGATTTGATGTCTCGTGTGTTTTCAGATGCTGCTGTGGACGTGGGCAGAAAGGATGAGTGGTGGCCTGCTTCTCCCAAACAAGAAGAAATGTGTAAAACCCAATGACATGTTAATGTGCAATATTTTCTATCCTCTTTGTAGTTTTTATTCTCTTCTTTTTCCATTTATGCCTTCTGTGCTCTTCTGCTTCTACTTGACTGAAACTTTCTAATAAAATGTTATTAATCTAGTCATTGCCCGGAGCCTCAGTCACATTTCAGTCCACAGCAAATAAATCTCTTGCATCTAGCTTTGGGTGCTGACAGGTGGCTGTGTAAGGGGTGTGCGAGTCCTGTGCACACGAGTCAGTAATGATGCATTTGAGTTACTACTGCACAAAACTACAGATGCATGGCTCTACCTGAGTGACGAAGGATTAAACCACCAGGTTCTGCACGGCCCTCTTGAATTCCCTTCCTTTTGGGGGTAAAATATTAAGCTGCATTTGCAGCATAATGTATTTGAATGTCTAACTTCAGCTTTTAGAAGAGCTAACCCATGGCAAACTGACTGCATCAGCATGCTGAGGATTTTCACTCAGCTTCTTTGCTTTGTGGGACATAAACTGCAGGTATGCTGCCAAGCCATTTTAATAACAATGACAGATCTGTACAGGAAAAGAAGGACGGCTGTGTCAACAGAAACATCAGTATTTGGTTACACCTCCTACAACCTGAATGGTTTGAGGATCAGGGTTTTAAAAGGACAGTCCATACATAATAAACGTCTCCTTGACTAGTGATTTATTCAGTGAAGGGGATTTCTTATTTTTGAACTTTCACAAAGCCTTTGATGGTGTTGGACGCCGCCTCATGCTACAAACTTTCCCTGGTTTTGGTTTTGGATTAATGTTTCTTGGTGTAATTTGGATGCTATACAATGATATTAGGTCAGCAGGTTCGTGATCAAGGTTTGAAATTAAAAGGGGATAATACAAAAATGTGCTAGTTCAACCTGCCTGCAGAGATGATATCCATTTTAATTAAAAACAGTGATATAGAAGGTATTGATGTAATGGGAAATAGGTCAGTTGGCAGATGACACTATTTCTAAAATAATAATTGTGTTCCATTAGCTTTGGAGAAACTGTTTAGTTTGCAAAGCCTCAGGTTTACAATTAAATATAGATAAATGTGAAATCCATTTATAACAAAGATGAAAATGAAATGTTTAGGGATTATTTCTAAAGATGCAGCAGTGTCTGGAGAGGAACATTATAAATCGTATAGAAACATGTAAATCCGTTTTAAATAGATGGTTGCAAAGTTCCCGGCTGATCAGCCTACCGTCTTCCTTACCCATGTCACCTGGTGTTATTAAAGCTATAAACAAGAAGACCCTTAAACCCTGTGTGGAAAACTAAATGTAAATATATTAGGAAAGAAGATGTGATATGAAATGTGTTTTTGGTGTCATGAATGGTGTTTTAAAGTTAAAATCATTTCTCGATAACAGACTGTGGTTGTGGTGTTTAGCACTATCACCTCACAGCAAGAAGGTTTGGGTTTGAGCTTGGACCCCTCTGTGGGTGGAGTCTCCATGTTCTCTCCAGGTGCTCTGGCTTCCTCCCACAGTCCAAAGACATGCAAAGGGGCTAGGTTAACAAAACTGACTGTAGGTATGAAAGGTTGTCTGTCTGTGGTGGCTCTGTGACAGACAGGCAACCTGTCCAGGGTGTACCCCACCTTTCGCCCAATGACAGCTGGGATAGACTCCAGTGTCCCCCGCAACCCTGAATTGGTTAAGCAGAAGGATGGATTTGGTTTATCAAACCTAATTTAATATTTCAGAAGTTTTGAGGAATAGATGTTTTCTTAAGCTGAGAGTGAATGGAAGATGTTGCCTGATTCTCAAACTGCGTTATAAACATTCACAGCAGTTTGGAACAACAGATTCATAGAAAGTCCATGCACATGGAGTACCTGCTTCCCAAAGGTGTTTGGGCAACATCACATTTGATGACTGATGTTGGTGATGTGTTGCCATGTGAAGAATTTGGTTTGAAATGTAGTATTCACTGCACTCCAAGAATGTACAAGAAGTTGATAAAAGCAACTCTGAGATCTCTGATTGGAGAGGATCTGCTGCACTCAGGGGTCTCCTCTGGTGTGAGACCAAAAATCAACAAGTTTATTCGAATTACTTCAAATAAAGTTTTTCCTAGTCAGGTTGATCCTCAGGTTCTGTCCTGCAGCTTCAGTTATATGAATTTCCTCAGATGGGGATTAATAAAGTTGTTTGTTTTGTTTGTTTTTGTTTATTAGCCATGGAATTAGGCAAGGTTTTCCCTTAAGCCCATTTATTTTCCTTCTTATCACACAAATCATGGCTGTGCAAATGAAAAGAGCACAGTCTTCAAAGTATCATAGCCCTGGACAATGAATTTAGAGTGTCCCTATTAGCAGATGATGCTGCAGTTTTTATTTCTAATAGACACAGGCTTACCAAGGCTGTCACTTATATCCAGGACTTCTCCTGTTTCAAGGTTTAAATAAATCTGAAGAAGTCTGCCTTATTTCCTCTCAAACACTGCGATCTGTCAGAGACTGATGGTATACCTGACAAAGAAAAAGTCACATACTTAGGAGGACCTTCGACTGCTCCTTTGTATTGGGGCTTGTAGCCCCACCAGAAACTGAACCAGGGACCTTCCACTTGCAATGCAAAATGTATAATCCACAGGAGTAATTATTGAAAATATTCAAAATGTACTCAGCTCTTCTAATTTTAATTATTGAACAAATAAAACCATGTAATATGTGGAGAGATGTGTTTTTAACTGGGAGTGTGCTGTTGTCAAAACTGAAGGAATCTGTTTGTCTCCTTATCATTAGAAATGCCTGAAGAAATATCAATAAAGCTTGACAGAGTTTTATTTTTCTTGATATGGAAAAATAAAAGCTATTATTTAGAAAGGATATTCTATGCAACACCAAAAATATGGAGGTTTACAAGTTTTGAAAGCTTAGTGTCCCCCGTACTGTAGTGGTTTACACATTCACCTTACAAGCAAAATGTCTCTAGTTTGATTCCAGGTGGGGACACGAGTCCCTCTCACCATGGAGGGTTGCATCAGGAAGGGCATCCGGTGTAAAACCTCTGCCAAATTACCAATGCGGATTAAACCCCTGTGGTAACCCTTTGGAGGGAATGTAAGGGAGCAGCAGAAATGTTAAACAATTCATTTAAAGTGAAATGGTTCAGCAAGTAGCTTAGTGAAAAGGACACAATTTGGAACATTTTTTCCAAATATTTTTTTAATTTGACAGGTGGAGAATTTTTCTTTTTTTACTAAAATGTGATTACAACATTAAAAAGTTAATAAAAGGGAGCAGCTGAAGGCACATGGTTACAATTGTTTATACCCTCTGTTTCCTTTATTGTGTATTTATTCTCTGTTATACAGCCCTCTGAACGAGCCGGTGCAAAAAGCCAGTTCTTTGCAGCGAAAGATGGGAGACAGCTAATTATAACTTAATTATCACATGTATACTGTGAAACCAATCAGATGAGGGTAGACAAAGATCATACCAACAAGCAGTGCAGGTCAGGGGTGATGAAAAGGAGAGTGAGGACTACAGGACACAGCATGAATTCTCAAAACAAAAATGATGAAAAGAAGTTTTAACAGTTCTGATAACACAACAGCAGAGAGTAAAATTTGTACTACTAAGCTGTCGTATACATGAAACCTGAAAGTGTTGGATGCTGCTGTTTTGCACATTACAATATAGTGTTTCTTATATTATTTATCATTATTTTTACTGTAAATGAGTCATTTTAGCTTTATTACCAAAGCACAGTTACTTGAGTCCTGTATTTAATGTGCCTTTTTTTTCCACTACTCTGTAAAGTTTGGAGTCAGCTGTAGTTTTTTAAAAATGTTATTAATAAAGAAAGGCCTACTGTTTTTGTTAGGGGTGTGTGCTTAAATAAAAATGAATAATGTCAAACACAGTCCTTTTTAAAACGTCTAATGTTTTTACAGCTGTTTCTATCTGCCTTGTGTAGCAGGGTAGTTCAACAAGCAAGTCGGAGCATTCATTGACTGCTTTTATAATTAAGTTGGTAAACACAATAGGGGGCAGCAGTGGCGCACTGTGTTGGAGGTCTCATTTGGGAGCCAGAGGGTTAGTGAGGGCCGCCAGCTCAAGACCCTGTCCTGGACCCATATGTGGAGGTGGACCAGGCCAAAAGACGTCACCCCCTCAGCATTGCCGAGGTGCCTTTGAGCAAGGCACTGAACCCCCCACATTCCTCCCTGGTGCCTGAAAAGGCAGCCCGGCTCACATGTGTATTTCAATCTGTAAGGAGTGGACACAATTTCAAATTTCCTCAGTTGGGGATTAATAAAGTTGTTCATTTGTCTATAAGAACTTTTCAATATTAGAGGCTGTAATTTTTACTTTTAAATCCTTCAGTACAAATGATGCATCAAATCATTTAAGTGATATATGTGAACACCTACATATCATACAGATTTGACTGGATTATAAAAGGTATAAGTGGTAACAAGAGGAGCCGAAAGAGCCGGCTCTTGTTGGCGAGCTGAGCCAAAAGAGTCAGCTCTCTAAAAAGAGCTGAAATTCCCATCACAGTCAGTCTCGTACAGCTGCGTGACACTGCCCCCTGCTGACAGTGCGCTGCCACAGCAAGCAGCCTGCTGTGCGTCGGCTCTGTGCAGCAGCGAGGTGCGTTCAAAGTCTGTGGTCTCCTCTAGTAAAGAGGAAACTTTCCAGCTCCTTCCCTTCGTCCGCACGGCCCGTACACTTCCGGTCAACGGACGCACACGTAAGCCAATCAGAAAGCGCGCAGGAGCCGCCGTTACGTGCGACGTGGTGACGTGAGATCGGTGGTTTGAACGCGGGAGCTTCGGCTGAGGCGGCAGAGTTGGAGGGAAAGCGAAGAACGGCAGCAGGTAGGAACCGGACCCACCCGGCACCGTGCTAATGCTAATGCTAAGCGTCAGTGTGTGAACGTTAGCGTGCGTTTGTGTCCTCCGCAGGTCATGGCGATGAGGAGCGAGGCCAGGGTGGAGGCGGAGGTGGAGGAGGAAGAAAACTACGGGCCGCAGCCTCTGTGCAGACTGGAGGTGCGTATCCGTCCTCGGTAACAGCTAGTTCCACAGCTGGGCTTGGCAGGCAGGAGCTGGGACTCCACAGAGAGAAGAAGAAGAAGACTGTTACATCATCATGTTCTTCTTTTACCTGCTGATGTCGGCAGATCATCTCCCTGTCCCTGCATCAACCTCCCTCACTGCATCCACTGTCTGTCCTCTGAACATGTCCACACCAGCCTGAGCTGTCTTTCTGATGGACTCTAATCCTGTCCATCCTGGTCACTCCCAGCGAACATCTGAACATCTTCAGCTCCACCTCCTCTTTCCTTCTTGCTGCTTATCCTTCTGTCGCGAAGCACCCACTCCACCCTGCCTGCACTCTGTTCTTCACCTCTCTGGTGCGCCGTCCCTTGCTTTGGGTGGATGATCCCAGCTATTTGAACTCAACCACCTTCACTCCGTCTGCACCGTTCCACCGGCCTCCCTCTCATTCACACACATGGATTTTATCATTTCAATAATTCTGCTTGTAGAAACATTTTTGTAGATTGTTTCTGTATGGAGTAAATGTGCGTCAGCTGTCACTAAACCACAGTGAGGCTAGTAGCAGTGTTAGCTTCCATCCATGGCAATGCTGCTGTCAGAGCAGATATATATATATATATATAAATGCAGTGCTGGTAACTCCTGTCTGTCTTTCTGCCGGTGATTTGGACCCTCGTCCTGACGCCTCTGTGTGCAGCAATGTGGAATCAGCGCCAGTGACATCAAGAAGCTGGAGGACGCAGGGTTCCACACCATCGAAGCGGTCGCCTACGCGCCCAAGAAGGAGCTTCTCAACATCAAGGGCATCAGCGAGGCCAAGGCTGACAAGATTCTGGTAAGAAGCAGCAGCGGTGTCTCTAGGCACCTCACGATTCGATTCACGGCGCTGCGATTCGATTAGAAAACGATTATCGATGCATCTTATTTCTGCACAGGATTTCCTTTAACTCATACACACTGTTCCGCCTGGTCCTCACATCTGCTTTCAGCTCGTGCGTTGGCAGACCAAGGGGCCTTTGCTTCTCTTCACGCTGGTGCTCGCGGAGATGCTAGGTTTAGCGTGTGGTCATAGCATTTCACATGTAGAAATGTCGTTCAGCAGCAACAGCCCTGCCTGATGCATTATCAGTAATCAGTATCAGTGATCTGCGGTTCTTCTGCTCCTTTCTCTAACAGCTCGGCCGTATTTGCGCCCGCGCGGCTCTCGTTTACTGCTCTTGTTTGGAGTCCACGCATCGCATGTTAGAGCTATCCTACCCGCGTTCTTCAGCGATTCCATGACTTCCGTGATGATAGCAGTTTGTCCAGTGTCCTCCTCTCCACCACAGATTTCAAAGTGAGCAGTGACAGAGCCAGCCTGTAGGGCTCTGATGCTGTTTCCTCAGCAGACTACAGAGAAGTAGACTGCACAGCTACAAGAGCCTCACAAACCATTTCCAACATCATGCTGCACACACTTCCTCAGGAAGTAGTCTGCTCATGCCCTTCATGTGTACACCCTCTGTGTTGACCTTCGATGTGCACTCCAAAGTACTTATAATCATCCGCCGTGTCGACATCCTCCCCCAGTATCCACAGGGGCCGTGGAGACGCCTTCTTCCTCCTGAAGTCAGTCACCATCTCCCTGGTTGTGGCCACGTTAGGTCACGTCAGGTGATTTCTACCGGCCCACTCCACAAATTCATCCCTCACACACCGGACCCCCGCAGAGTCATCAGGAAACGTCTGCAGTGGCTACAGGGTGACAAGGAGGGGAGACTCCACAGTCCCCTGTGGAGCTCCTGTACCACTCACCACGTCTGACAGAACACAGGCAAACTGCGTCTGTCTGTCTGTCAGGTAGTTACATACAGAGTCGTGAACAATCAGCTACTTTCACCCTGCAGGCAGAAGTCCCCCAGATCTGACCTTTCTGCCCATATGTGACCCATATCTGGTTTTTATGACGGTCTGAACAGCACAAACCAGAATGCGGGCCACATGTCCAGTGTTGGTCAGAGCCACCTGAGAAGAGCTGGAAGGAAGCGACGTTTTACTCGCGCTGATGTGTGTAGCGTCCATAGTTACTTCTGTAAACAGGGCCGTAGACCGTTCACACTGGATTCTGATGGCGACGCCTGTAAGTTATAATGAGAACGACCACGCAAAAATCAGAACTGAGCGTTAAGGTGCGCGTGCCCCAGCCTGTTCTGACGCGCCGCTTATTTTGTTGAAATTTTCTTTAATTTCTGTCTTTCCTGTAACTCCTTCGGTCTTTCTTTTAAAGATTTTAGTTGCTTTCTCGACAAAGTTTTTGCCCTTCGTTGCCAGTGGATTACTGTTTTGTTATTCATATCTTACACGTTGTACAGTGTTTTACTTTAGTTATTTATGTATATTTCATTCCATTCCAGAGGGTT
>VUQH01031861.1:12625-23922 GCA_015106775.1 Etroplus canarensis
GGTCCATCTCTGCCATTAAAGTTCCATCTGTAGCTGTGGTTTCTCTGATCTAATGTTGCTTCCCTCTCAGACTGAAGCTGCCAAACTGGTGCCGATGGGCTTCACCACAGCTACCGAGTTCCACCAGAGGAGAGCAGAGATCATCCAGATCTCCACAGGCTCCAAGGAGCTGGACAAACTCCTGCAGGGTCGGTTTCATGAGGCTCACATGTTATTGAGAGCATCAGTGAAGCCTGGAGTCTCTGAGCTCATTTCATTGGTTTTTGCTGCCCTGCAGGGGGGATCGAGACGGGCTCCATCACAGAGATGTTCGGAGAGTTTCGGACCGGGAAGACCCAGCTGTGCCACACGCTCGCTGTCACCTGTCAGGTACGGTGTGCTCAGAAAGAAGGTGTGGCCAGCAAAGAGAATGTTATCAGTTCTTGATCTAGAAAGATGTAAAAATGGTGACGTCTTCGTTGGCACGTCCACAGCTGCCCATCGATCAGGGAGGTGGAGAAGGTAAGGCCATGTACATCGACACGGAGGGGACCTTCAGACCAGAGAGACTGCTGGCTGTAGCTGAGAGGTGGGTGATCCTGAGCAACTACGCAACAAATAAAACGAGACAGGCTGAAAATGATTATGCTCTGCTCGGAGCTGGGCGATTAAAACATCTTATCACGATAATATTTCTCATATTGGTCGATATTGATATGAATCAAATCATTTCTGTCGAGATTAAAATGTCCTGTTTACATATGAGATGAAGCTTTGTTGTCATACTTTGTACAATAGTGCAATCAAACTGAGAAGCTATTCCACGTCTGTGCAGAAAATAACAGGGCTTACAGTAAACACACAGCCAGTCAATAAATAAATATACAAAAAATTAAAAAGCACTGTGCAGTGTACATTGTTTAGAGCTCATGGCCCACTGGTTAAAGTGTGTGTTGATTAGGGCTGCTCTGTTGCAAGAACTGTTTGTCTGTGACTTCAGCGCCCTGAATCTCCAGCAGAGGGCAGCAGCTTAAACACCTGGTGTCCTGCAGTCCCTCAGGATGCTGCGTGTCCTCTTGAGACAGCGGGTGCTGTAGAGGTCCTTCAGGGAGGGAGGAGGGTGATGCAGTAAGTCCGCGCACTCTGTCAGGAGCTCCGTTTTCAGGTTGGGTAGAGAAGCTGGTGGGCCTTCTTCACAGTCACAGAGGTGTTAGGGCTTCATTTGAGGTCTGGGTCCACGCCCAAGTGCCTGAAGCCAGGCACTGTCTCCACACACTCCCCGATGGGCTGCAGATCAGGCTTCCTCCTCCTGTAGCCCCTTTCCAGCCACGTGATTGGCTCGAGCGGTGCGTTTCTCGTGATGATTGGCGTTTTGTGTTGAACTGTTATCGACCGTGTTGTAAATCTAAAGGTTTTATCATGATAAATGTTGTTTGCTGCTCTTACGGGTTTTCGTGTCATTGACGGGAGCCGTACGTGTCATCCTCAGGTACGGGCTCGTGGGCAGCGACGTGCTGGACAACGTGGCCTACGCCCGAGCCTTCAACACGGACCACCAGACGCAGCTGCTCTATCAGGCTTCTGCCATGATGGCTGAGTCCAGGTCAGTCTCAGACGCCACAGGTGGGATTAGGAGGGATTTGACCCACCGCTGAAAGCTTGAGCCATTTTTAGCCTTTCAGTGACGACACTGAGTGTGACTGTGCAGGCTAACTGTGTCTCTGTGTGTGTCAGGTACGCTCTGCTCATCGTGGACAGCGCCACGGCTCTGTACAGAACCGACTACTCGGGCAGAGGAGAGCTGTCGGCCAGACAGGGCCACCTGGGCCGCTTCCTGCGAATGCTGCTCAGGCTGGCGGACGAGGTGGGCGCGCCGCTCTGTCGCACATGTTCAGTTAGGCTCGTACATTCAGAAGTCGGCCGCCACGCAGGTAGCCAAAAAAAAAACACGGAGCGAGGCGCCACAGGTCCATCAAACGATGGAACCGGCGATAAATGCTCATGGTTTACCAAACGTGTTGGTTTAATTCAGTTAGCCGTGGCATCCGATCAGCGGTTTGGCCTCGTCTCTGTGAGTACGCGCCAGTGACGAGAAAACACGGACGACCCGATGGCTTCCAAAAGGTGAAGCCACGGGCCCCTGTAGTCAGAGCCACGTCGTCCATGTTTTCCACAGTCATTGGTCCACTCTGACGGCACAGCTGGGAATGTTCTCGGGTCGTTCACACGCTGTCCTCTGTCTGATCGTCCACGTTCACCCAGCGTGTGGCGCCAACATGACCTCTTTCCAACCTCTGTCACAACAGTTTGGCGTCGCCGTGGTGATAACCAACCAGGTGGTGGCACAGGTGGATGGGGCAGCCATGTTTTCTGCAGATCCCAAGAAACCGATCGGCGGCAACATTCTGGCTCACGCCTCCACCACACGGTGCGTTTTTATCTGTGCCCACAGCAGCCGCCATCGCTGGAAGGTGACCCTGTGACTGACAGCTGTGTTCTTTGCAGGCTGTACCTGAGGAAGGGCCGAGGAGAGACCAGGATCTGCAAGATCTACGACTCCCCCTGCCTGCCGGAGGCCGAAGCCATGTTTGCCATCAACGCTGACGGGGTGGGCGACGCCAAGGACTGAAGCCCGCTGACTCTGGCGGGTCTGCAGGGAGAGAGAGGGTGGGATTGGCCTGTAGCTGCAGCGATGGAGGTCATGCTTTATTATTTGATGGTCCAGACGTGGCGTTCGGGAGCTCAGTGATGGAACAGCTGGAGGGAAGGCGTTGCCCTCCACAGACTGGGGGCTCTTTCATTTTAACGAGAGACGCTTATTACTGTTCTGACTTCGTGTCCCAGGACTGAAAGATCAGCAGGTTTTTGGTTTTTTTTAACACCATGATGGCGTGGTGACAACCCTTACCTTCTGCTAACGCAAGATCACTTCTTCTCAAACGATTCACCCCACTTTGGCAGTCAGGGCTCACATAAATAAGCTGACGCTTTGTGGTCTTCTCTGATGACAGAATCCAGCGTCAGGTCAGTGAGCGCATCTGCAGCAGTGCACGCACAGTGTTCAGTCATCATCACAGCTGCAGGAAGCTTCACGAGACGTCACACAAACAGGAGGAACACTGAAGATCCAGCGAAGCCACGGCAACACAAGATCTCCATGTTTGTTTACTGACTGCAGTGTGCCCCGGTGGGTGGTGCAGAGTGTAATCATTTAGTTTAAATAATTTCAAGTAGTTGGTGAGATAGGTTCTTTTGTTGTGAGCGGTGTGTTTTTGGACATGTCAGGACACGTGTTCTGAGAATGCAGCGTCCCTCTTCATGTCCCTTTCCTTTGTCCTTTCCTCGAGAGCTGAATTAACTTTCTGTACTGAATAAAGTGACTTTTCTCACGCGCTGGCTGCGTCATTGTGGGTGAGTTTATACAACAAATGCACAAGCTGGGGAGGGTTGCATCAGGAAGGGCATCCAGCATAAAATCTGAACAAAAATAATAAATCATAATGCAACTTCCATACTGGATCGGTTAACAAGGACCAGTGCTGTGAGCTGTGAATGCTACTGTTGGCTGAAGACAGGAGGAGGAGAGAGAAGGGACTACGGTAAAGGGAGAGAGCTGCTGATATGATGGAGACAAGGAAGGTAGATGTGTGTGCAAGAAACCAGGTGGAGGGGAAGCAAGGCCAGGAACATCGGAGGTGGATTCAAACTGTTCTATGGTGGAGAAATGGATTAGGGGTAATCCTGACCTGTAACGGGAGCGGGCGAAAGAAGACGACAAGCCATAATTACAAAAAGGTTTTATTTAACGTCGTCTCTTTCAGTTTAGTGCATATTAACATCTCAGTGATCAGAATGCTGAAGAAGAAGAATCTCTGATGTCTGCACTCGCCTCACAGCAGACGTGAACATTAAGGAGGAAAACGAAAACAGAGTGCCATTCTGGTGACATTAGATCACATAAATAACGGTACAAAAATATTAATGTTTCATAGCCACACAGCGCTCTGCTACATACCAGGCCCACAAGGAGCTGAAGGTGGAGCGGCACCGATTCTGTTTTCACCACAGCTACATGAAACAAAAGGTCCTATCTACACTAAACAAGGGTCTACCAACTGAGAAGGACTCAAACAAAAACAATGCACTGAGAGAAGTTCATCTGATTCTGAAGCTCCCTTAAAGTTCTGGAAACATCCCTGATCTGACTGGAGTAGCAGGTCAGTGCCACTCGTTAAAGAACTCACTGAAGACAAGAACAAAAGCAGGCAGAAGCACCTGAAGTGCCAAACCACGACCGAGAGCCCGGGCCACTCGTCTTTAAAACCAAACACAGGAAAGTGAAATGATTTGACCCTGCTGACAGGAAATGTTAATGCAAGTCATCAAACTCCTCGTTTCACAGTGACAGCCTGACAAGCATCCGCCGATGAAGGCAGAGGATCTGCCCAGCAGCCGGTGGGCGCCATCAGCCGGCTCAGTCCGTCGGTCAGCTTTTTCTGACCGTTAAGACCCGAAGCTGCGCCTCCAGGTTCCGCGTCTCTTCATCCTTAGACATCACAAGACAAAGAAAAGCTGGTGGTGACTACGCTGCAGCTGTGAGTTTAACATGCGAGAGGAAGGCGTGCTCTTACATCGTGAGTGTCTGCGGGCATCTTCAGCGCCAGCTCAGCCCAGTTGGTGGCCTCAGAGGTGTTCCCCAGCTCTTTGTGACACTGCGAGCCAAACAACAGCTTCATGGTTAGTGCCAGTCACCCCACGCTGATGAGGTGACAGTGAATACTTGCTATTTGAACAAGCTCATTCATTTTTCGCTTCTTTACATCATTTGAAACTCTGGAGGCCCCTCCCTGAGCGTGGTTCTGCCGGAGGTCTCTTCCTGTTAAAAGGGAGTTCTTCTGTCCCACAGTCGCCAAGTGCTGCTCAAAGGGTTTTCCCTTTAATACTGTATGGTCTTTACCTTACAGTGTGAATTGGCGCTGTATAAATAAAACTGAACTGAACTGAATCATAACCTTCCTGTCTCATCTTCACCAACCAATTCAGCACTGGACATGTTGTATTTGGTCCAAATTCACTTAAAACTGGGAGCCTTGGTAAAACATTTTCAGTCACTGACTGATGTGGAACAACAGAGCTGTCCCTCACACAGTCAGTCCAATAAATCACACAGCACAGGGTGGGTCAGCTGATCTGATGCGTTACCTTGGCGATGTACAGCCTCACAGTCCTGGAGAAACCTGGCCCGAGTTCCTCGGCCTGCAAGTTCACACAATAAGAGAGTTCATGCATCACGGTGTGCGTGCAGAACGCTGACAACATTCAGACAGAGCCGGGGTGAAGACGTTCTCAAAGCGCTGTGGGTTCAGCTGGTGGCGAGTTCTCATTACACATATCCTCAGAGCTTTACAGTCCCCCCCCCCACACACACACACAGAGGAGGCGTGCAGGTCGCAGAGTCTGATCGTCTTAGAACTCAAACTAGTTCTGAATTAACAGGATAAGACTTTAAAGAGTCCTCCCCCCGCCATGGTTTGGAGGGTCCAGCTGCTCCACAGTCCAATCATCCCATTGTACCTACCCTTTGATAATAACCACTCATCCACCTTCCACACACACACACACACACAGTTTATGTCTCATTTCTGCTGAGTAGCTAAAATGAAAACCATCACACTTGATGTGTTTTTGACCTCAAACTGATCGCTCTGCTGTAACATCCAGTCTGTTTCCTGTGTGTAAAATATCTCAGTGTGACAGGATCATTTACAGTCTGCCGGTGATGTTTTACTAATTTAATGCAGGATCTTAAGCATTATGTTGATCTTTCAATTTAATCAGTGTGTTTAATTTTATATTAATTCAAAATCTAATTTTTTAAATAACTTTAAAAAGATTTTTTCATCTATTTTTATTAAATTTACTCATAGATCTATATTTTTAATCATTTTATGAGCAAGCCTTTCAAGTATTAATCGTTATGAGTTTTATTCCTGTTTCATATTACCCCTGTGATTTTTCTTTCATGGCCCTGTCACACCTTTACGCTGACGCATCAAAATTTCTCTAAAACGCTGGCAGAACTATGATGTTCATTACATTTTTTAAGTATACATAACATATCTATAACTTATATAGAACGTTTTGATAACTTATACCAACAAATGCTTAGCATGTTGCAGGCGTTCACAACATATGCATAGCATGTCGCAGCCTTTTCACAGTACAACACCGCCGTCACGCTCAAGTAAAGCTCAAAGAACGCTGCCAACAAGTCTCCTGTCCATGGACGCACGGAACCCTCATCACCCTCACCCTGTGATGAAGATGATGCAGGTTCCAACGCCTCTTGGGCATCGTCAGTGGCCGACACGCCATTATAGGTAGCTGTAAGTTAGAAACACGTTCAGTAAGTGCTGTGGTCGTCCAGAACACGTCAAATAAGTCTACATATGTCAATATGTGTTGGAGATAAGTTTACTATAAGTTACACATAGGTTAGAAATAATTAGACATCATCTCCATGCATTTCAACTTATGTGTAACTTACAAGTAACGTGTGTCAATGATTGCATAAAATACGCTGGCATACGTCGGAAACTTTGTGTATGCTCAAAATTTTTCCAGCGACCTCGCCGTACTACAAGGTGTACCAGCGTGCACCTTGTACTCTCAACCTTCGCAAAACTTACCAATAACTTATTCCAGGTACGCGAGCGTATTCTCCATATTTTTCATACGTGGGCATATGCTGGTTAAATCGTCACGTATCGATCGGTATCGATGAAAACGTACCGTAAACTGAAGCTGCTCCACAATCACACACAGAAACGTCACGGTGCTTCAGCTGTCGGTTATACGCAGAGATGCAACATGTAACCTCTGCGAGGCAGATTCCATTTATTATCAATCTCACGATGATGAAACTATTAATGTAATCAGTGGAGATCATCACCGACATCCTCGTCCATCAGCACGACCCTCATAAACACACCTCTGAAGGACACACCTGAGCGTCCTGCATTAGAGCTGCTCCTGCAGCCTCCTCTCTCCTCAAGATCCGTTTGAGGAACCAAGACCTTCAACATGAGGTTCAGTGAGAAAAGCCTGCTGTGTGTGTGTGTGTGTGTGTGTGTGTGTCACACTGATCCCTCCTCCACACTCAACACTGCAGCACATCACTGCCAGGAACATCTGGAACCTCTGAGCAGAAGCTGGAACCAGACTAAACTGACAGCAGGCGTGACGCCCCCAGCTCTGAGGAGGCTGAGCTGTGCAGCTGATTCATACCCTCAGGAAGCTCTCCAGGGCGTCGTGCAGTGTAGCGGTGGGCGGGCTCTGGTAGATGGCAGCAGCCGCCTTCTTCTCCAACCAGTCCAGAGTGGCTACCTGCAGACACACAGACAGAGCAGTGACCACATGCACGCCTCCGATGTCTGCATGCGATAAGAGCAGAGTCACCAAGCTCCTGAGCGTCACCTCGTAGCACCATCTGCCCAGCAGGTAGAAGCACACAGGGTCATCGTCTCTGAGGGCGATTGCTCGGTCCAGATGCTCCTGGATGGGAAAAGTGAGCGGATTAAACCCAGCTGCTCCACATTCACAGTGCTGCCACGCACCGGCTGTGCCGTTACCTTCAGGATGTAGCTGCTCCTCAGCTTGCTGTGCATGCTTTCATGCTGGGAGGTCAGAGCCGTCAGCGCAGCAAACCTGGAGCCACAAGCACAGAAAAACCGAACCATCAGCGGCGGCAGTTCAGACTCACAGCGCTCAGGAGAAGTTCTGCGCTCGTGGGGATTTACCATTTGTGACAGTCTGCGTTCAGACCGTTCTTCTTCAGGGCCAGCTCCGCCTCCTCTCGACCTGCAACGGCAGCTCACAGGTTACCGATGCGGCCACAGACAGGCTGCGCGCCGATGGCGTGCAGACGTACACCTTCACTAAAGTGAAACCACAGACAGCAAGTGGGGGGGAAGACCACCTGCCGTGCATCATCACGGTGGTCTCGTTCAGTCTGAACCAGTGTGTTCCACTGCTTTCACATTACAAAGGGTCTTTGTACTGGAGCACTGGGGCATGCGTAGGCTGCTTTTATACAGAGCTCCAGCGATTATTCAGTGCAACTGAAAGTTATTTCCACCATTGTACAGCTGACCTGATTTGTCATGGGCTCATATAGAGTTTATCATTTTCTCTGTCAGACGCTGAATACCAACACAGCAGAGCAGCGTATGTCACACTGACGGTAACCTCTCTTATTTTGGCTTCTGTGACCCAAAGTCCCGCTGAAGTAGATCACTGATGTCCACGCCCCCTCCCACAGTGCTCCAGTTCGTCTTCTGGGTGGGAAAAAAAAAAAATCATAATTTCTGGGATTCAATCCGAGCCTCGCTCTCGTCTTACTCTCTAACTGGAGCTGAGGGTATCATGGGGGGGATGTGTACTGGACATACTTTTTACAAGTGCTCCAACCTTTTAGACACCCTCCGGTTAATGAGGCGCACCTCAATAACAACACCACTCTGGCAATCTCAAGAAACAGGAAAATGCTGACGCTTTAAACAAGTTCAATGGCAGAGCTGCCGACCTGGATAGTGGTAGAGATCACTGGTGTACCTAATAAAGAGGCCGGTCACTGTAGGCATCGCACAGAAAAATACAGACCCACGAACGCCCCAGAACGTCTGTGACGGAGCAGCTCATTGGCTCGTGATCCATCGGTTCACAGCTTGCTGTAATGTCGGACGTATCGGTCAAACCAATGAGAATTAAAATCCACCGAGGAGACAAAGAGGCTCACAGACACATCCGGGACAACAGCCCTAACTGAGCTGGACGCATTATTCCGCCATAAAGAAATGACAGTGTTTATGTATGGGAGGCAGAGGGACACAAGAATCAGACCAACGGGAGGACAGAGTCCTGTGACAATGGAAAAGTGTCACCCTGAGGACAGTTTTTGTGAAGACCTGTTAGGTGGTCATTGTGAGTGAGTTTGCTTCAACTGTGTCCAACACTCCGACGGACCAACCCTAACTAGCTCATTGGTCCTTCGGCCAGATGAGCTAAAAACCACTGAAAGCAACAAATCAATGAAGTCGGAGAAAAACGTCAGTTTTAAAACATGAAAACATGAAACATAATCTCTGTCAGTGTTTTCTGTGTATGTCCAAAAAGGCAGGTTTTAAATGTACACATCAAATGTCTCTAAAGTTGTTTTTCCAGCTCAGAGGCTTTTTAGAGAGAGAAAAACAAACTAATGAAGATGAAGTTTTGGAGACAAAGACACAAATTTGATTCGTCGTCATCTAGAAAACAGGAAACTCTTCAATAACAAGTTTCACTCCAAACCGGTGAAGCAACTGGTGAAGTGTCCACAGAATCCCCAAAATGAGCTCAGAGAGCCAAACTTTAGTCATTCCTGATCAATTATATATGGAGCTCTGAGACTTTCTAAAAACACATGACGGGAGCCGTCAGGTGGTTGGTATGGAAGGACCCATAATCATCTACGCTGCTCAAAAAAGTAAAGGAACACTTTGAAAACACATCAGATCTCGATGTGAAAAGAGTCCTGCTGGATATCTATACAGCTGTGGAGTGGGTAACGTGTTGGGAACCAAAGGATGCCACACGGTTTGATGGAAATGATCAACCTACGTAAAAATGATGCAGCAGGCTGGCCCACTTCACTGAAATGTCACTGCAGCAACTCAAAACGATTAAAAAGTGTTCCTTCATTTTTTTTTGGAGCGGTGTATATAAGAGCGTGTTACCTTGCTGCGCGTACGTCCTCTTCTCCTGTTTGTCCTCAGTGGACTCGTACATGTCACTGTAGGCTCGAGCCAGTCGCCACAGAAACTCCCTGCTGTCTCCATGCTGCGCACCCGAAAGGGAAACAGCCGTCAGTCAGTCAGCGTTTCCATTCATTTCTTATGTGGTCACATGACTTTGACTGAGCACCATCAGACTCTGCTGTGAATTACATTACGCCTGGTTCAACTGAAACTGAATGAAGAAAAAGGGTGAGTGTATTTCCTGGTGTGAGTGTATCTGCAGCGGGTCAAACACTCAGGCCAGCCTCTTTCCACCGAGCCTCAGAGGCTCTGTGAGAGCTCCTGCTGACCTCAGCAGATACAGGACAACCAACGGACCTCTTTATGGAGCGCTCTCTGAACTGAGACTCTGCGGGATGTGCGCTTTGCACGAATGCCTGTAATGGATGTTGGCAACGAGTGTATGGATTTATGACATCACATCAGTAGCGTATAAATGCATGTATGATGCATTACAGCAGTGGTTCCCAAACTTCGTTTTGGCATGCCCCACCCTCAGTAACAGGAAGATCAGAAAACTAACACCCTGCCCGCTTCTGGAAAACATTCTTTGGACAGATGAACCTGTAGCAGAATGATGGGAAAAATGTGGAGAAGGAAAAGAAAATGTCATGATCTGAAGTAAACCACATCATCTGTCAAACATGGTGGAGGTAGTGTTATGGCATGGGCATGTACGGCTGCCAGTGGAACTGGATCACTGGTGTTTACCGATGATGTGATGCTGAGAGAAGCGGCAGGATGAACTGAAGTGTACACTACACTCCGCTCACGTTCAGACAAATGCTGCAAAATGATTGGACGGAGCTTCAAAGCAACCTGCAAAAGAGCTTTTAGAGTGCAGGGAGCTCTCCTGACTCTGTGGTGGCATCAGCCATCTTTTATGTTGTGGTCTGCTGGGGCAGCAGCACCTCAGCTGCTGACAGGAACAGACTTGTTAACTAATTAAGACGACCAGCTCTGTCCTGGGGTGTCCCCTTCAACCAGCGTGAGAGGAGAGTGTGAGCTAAGCTGACACCTCCGCTGGACAACATGTCCCACTCCATGCAGGACACACTTCTTTTCTTTTTGGTGTGATCTCTTTGATCTGCCATCACGTTTGTCTTCCTGCTGAAACACTTGAAATCTCCCCACTGTGGGGCTATTAAAGGAACATCTTATCTTACATACATTTTTGCTATTTGAGTTTCCCTTTGATCTAATCATCTGATGTGATTGTTTCATTGTGTTCACTTGATACATTTCATTGCTTTATGTCAGCTCTTTGTAACAAACACTGGTTTCCTGTCACATCTTACTCACCTCTGCTCTGTTGTCCAGCAGCAGTCGAAAGCCTTCTGCTTTTAAACCGGCATCTCCTGTGTGGAGGATGTCACTCTGAGCCAGGAGAAGAGCCAGCTCCCCACTGGGAATGTCCGTCACCAGCTGCAGCCTCTCCTCCTCCTCCTCCTCCTCCTCCTCCTCCTCCTCCTCCTCCTCCTCCTC
>VUQH01031862.1:0-17838 GCA_015106775.1 Etroplus canarensis
TTCTAATCCTGTCCATCCTGGTCACTCCCAGTGAACATCTCAGCATCTTCAACACCTCTAACTCCACCTCCTGTCTTTTTGTCAGTGCCATCGTCTCCAAACCATACATCATAGCAGGTCTCACTACCAGCTTGTAAACTTCCTATTCACTCTTGCTGTTGTCCTTCTGTGATTATTTAAATTTGTCCATTATCTCTCCCTCTACTCTTTGCATCTTCACCATTCCACCTGCCTCACTCATTCACATACATGCCAGGTATATTTCAATTTAATGCATTGCTCTTTGTGTTACTATTGCGTTGATTCCTTGTCCATTCATTCATTAGTATCTTACTTAAGAGCTACAGCAATAACTTTGTAGGAAGAATAATGTTTGGTGTATTTGTCAATAATCAGTTTGATCATGCTGCCCAAGATTAGATTATATGATGTATCCATCAGAAGTAATTGCCTCAGAAAGCAGTTTAACTAAAATTTAACTATGCTTCTCTAAATCCTCTACTTTGAGTCTTATGAGAAAAAGAAATGTGTGTCTGTGGATTTATAACCTCTAGTAGCTACTGTACTACAGCTAAGTTCTTATGCAGTAGTTAGCTGTCTCCTAGCAACTGCAGCTAGTGTCTAGTTGACTTGACATTGATTGTAAGATAGAATATGAATAATGCTGGCACACCTCTATATTTTGTCATTTTAAGAGGGGACCTGTTATGCTCATTTACAAACCCATATTTTTATTCTTAGACTCTGTTTGAGTAGGTTTTTTAAAGTAACAGTTAAATAAATCCCTATCTAGCAGCCCCTCTGTTCATCCACTGTCTGAAACAAACCATTACAGTGCCCTTCTAATCTGAACTCTTTTCATGTAGACTCATTACAAGCTATATATAGCACTAGACAGTGCTACACCATGCATAGTCCTAAAGTGTTTTTTCCTTTCTCAAACCTGTGACTTCATAGCCTTAGCCTGCTGATAGACTGCTGATATTACTGAAACTAGTTCTTAGACATAATCCACAAGAAACAAATATATTCAATTTGCTGTAAATTTTCTCAAAGGAGATTGCCTTTCAATATGGAACACTTAAATCAGTTAGAAATCCACAACACTGAGCCCTTCTTGGCTTGTTTAATTGATGTGCTGGGATTGGAGGGATTCTTCAGATAGGGGTGAAGATGAGTTTATTAAGAGGCTCAGAGGAGCAACGATGAAGGATGTGAAAATGCGTAGTTTCACGTTTCAGGAATAGCTCTCTTCTCCTCCTCTGTGGTGCTGGCCCACAGATCTGCTCTTGTGAAACTCTCTGACTGATTTAATTATCACTCTGACACACATGATAGTGTGTGCTCTCACACACCATTGCAAATTCAGATATGTATGTATTTTAGGTGCACACGGATTTAAACTGATAACTGTTTTAAAGTAGTGCTGATATGCAAGCATGTAAAAACATTTTTGTGTTTTACATGGACACACTCTCACATACACATTTCTAAAATTACTGTTATTAGGTCTGAAACATGAAACTTTTTCTAGTATACTGGTGAGAACGGCCGATGCAAGATTCTGCGCTTTATTTTATGTGTGTGCATGAGTGTGTGTGCAGGCATGTGTGTGTGTCACAGTTTGCTATGACCTAATTTCCCTGGCCACATACTGTGCTGGTGCATCGACCCTGTGATGTCGTCATTGACACCCACCAAGGAGTGTGTGTGCATGCGTGCATGTGTCACAAGTCATCTTCACTGAAGTACTGAGAGCGACAGTTTTCTTAGATCTTCGTCTCTATGTGAGTCCGGTTCCATCTGACACTGTTATCCTGTGGAGGGATGGAGAGGAAATGAGGGAAGGAAGGAATGATGGAAGAAGGGAGGGAGGGGAGGATAAGAGAAACAGTTGGAAACTTCCAGTTCTCATCTCTCCTCCCTTTGACTTCCCAATTTTCCAATATCAAAGGATCGATCTGACACATTGTAAAAACATGGCTATTACTTGCTCTTACTCTTCCAGTCATCCCTTCTTTCCCATTTTCTGTCTTTCGTCTTTCTCTAATAGCTTTTACGGCTTTTCTGTGTAAGGTATTTATCATTCTCTTCCCACTTCCTTTCTTATTTTGTTGTCCTCATTTGTCCCCACATTTTTTCTGCATCTAACCATTCATGTCTGATTTCATGTTGCATGCTCTGGAAATTTTTTCCCCTCTTCAAACCCATGTACTTGAAAAAAACAACAACTTGAATTTGTAATTTGGGAGTAGAAATTTGTCAATAGGTGAGATCAAAACATTTTGGGACACATAAAAGGCCATCTCTGTGTACACCTCTTGGCTACTTCCGCAACTCCAGCTACATTTGGATCTCTCCCTGGAAGTCCAGTTCTGACCTCTTGTATGTGCCTATCTGTGATTTCACCATAGGCCTCAAACTTTCACAGAGAGCAAACATCACTATGTGTATCAAAGTGATCCGAAGTTTATGATGAATATGATCACTGGTTGTGATACTAAACAGCAGTTCACAGTCTCTAAACCCTAAGGCAACACATGAGGTCAGGAGCACAACCAAGAGATTGCTTTTCAGGTTTTGACATTTATGGGGTTTTGTGCTATGAATTGAGATGAATTCAGATGTACTCATGACAACCTTGAAGAGGACACAAACAAATTTAAATCAGGTGCTAAAAAGCACCTGAGTCACAAAACTTTTTGATTGCTCCTTGTATAACCCACACATTTTAATAAAAATCATGGTCTGTGGATTATCTGATTATTTTTATAGATGATAATGTTTGAGTGAGCATTGAGCCAAGAAAGTGGAAAGCCAAGAAAATCTTAGAAATACTTTTGCAGCTGATGCTTTGCCCTGACATCCTGAGATTGCAAAAGCCAAATTTAATCTAGGTGTCAGTATAGTGTGATAGATTAACATAAGATCAGGACTGACATCTGGTATTTTCATACAAAAGTAGAATATCAGGTAAAGTGTGAAGATAATGGCAATAACAGTATTTAGCAGATGCTTGTCATTTAGATCTATTTTGATCTAAGAAAGAAAGAATATGAAATCATAACTTAGGTTTGCAGAGTTGCAGCTAAACAAATCACAAGTAAAAGAACAATGTCCTTTAGACAGACAAGACCAAGTGGAGATGTTTGGCCATAATGCACAGTGCACCGTTTGGTGAAAACCAAACACAGCATATCAGCACAAATACCTCATACCAGTGCTCAAGCATGGTGGTGGAAGGGTGGGGATTTGGGCTTGTTTTGCAGGCACTTAACCGTGGCTCGTTGCAGTCACTCAGTTGACCACAAACTCCTCTGTATACTGAAGTATACAGAAATGTGAGGCCATCTATCTGACAGTTCAAGTATAGCTGAAATTGGGTCACAAAACAGGACAATGATCCCAAGACAGCAGGAAATCTAGATCAAAATAGCTGAAAAAGAAAAGGATAAAAGTTTTGCAATGGCTCAACCAAAGTCCAGACCTTAACCTGCTTGAAATGCTGCGGACCTTAGAAGAGCTGTACATAAATGACTACCCACAAACCTTAATGAACTGAACCAACATCATGAAGAAGAGTCAGCAAAAAACCTCCATAACAATACGAAAGACTGATAAGTCATAAAGAAGAAAATTACTAAAAGTCAGTGATACTAAAGGTGGTTCTATAAGCTACTGAATTGTGGGGTTAACATTAGTAAACAGAGTCCTTTTTTAAGTTTCTTTTTTGCATGACTGTATATATCTTGCCAAAAGAATACTATAAAAAGTTCATTGTTAAACATCACTAAATCAAACAGTGCTCTCATACTTAATCTTTAGGGAATTTTTCTCTCACTTCATGAAAATTTGACTGTTTATTTACCCTTGCTGATTTGCCACAGTGTACTGACTGAAGCTCTAGTGTGTTTGCAATATACAGACTGGCAGCATGTGTGCAGAGTGTTTCTGTGCTGTTTATGTGACCACTCAGTCTCAAACTAATCTCAAAATATATCAGAAACTTTTAGTTTTTTCCTTCTATTTTTTCTTTCTTTTACTTTTGAGCCATGTACAATCATTTGCAGGAGTTCTTCTATTATGATATCACATGTTCAATGCCCTAATATGGCATGTATAAAAAATGAAAGTCACACACGTTCAGGATGAGTAGACTTTTTTTTTTGCTGAAGTGTGAACTATTTGAACCTACAAGGATGCATCTTAAACTTTCATGTGCTGGCCAGGGATAAGTGTCTTGCCATTCTTCCTGCTTAATATAAACTGAAGATAACAGTATAAGTTAAGATTTGTTTGATGCCAAAATACACCAGTGAGAGCCTTACACTAGCACTATAGTGCCATTTTCTGCATTAATGGTGGTTATGATGTCCTGTCACTGAAATACTCATAATAGCAATGAATATGTTGACTTTGCATGTGAATTTCCAAAGTATTACTCTATCATTTTTCATCATATGTGCTTAAAATGGAACAACAGGAAGCAAAACAAAAAACTCCACCATCCATGTGAAGTGGAAACAAAGCTCAATCTGTCAGTCAAAGTCAAAAATGTGCCTGTTAACAGGACTTTACCCAGAGCCAGTGAGGCAGATTTGAACTGACAGATGGCTACAAACCTCTGCCCTATAACTGAATTTGAAAGAATAGTTTGGTTTGGCCTTGAGACAGCTTTTCTTGTGATTCTTGCTCTGCTGGTTTTTTCCTTTTCAATTCTCAATTTCTATTCCAAAAACTTCCCTTTTATGTCATTTTCTACTGCTCTCAATTTCCTCCTGTATTTATACGTCGTGTCTTCCTTTGTTTCCCCCCATCTCTTTATTTGCCTCAAAAAGCTCAATAATTCAGCTGTGCATTACTAACACGATTTTCATTATTCCACAACAAATTTTCTATAGACTGCATCTTGTTTAAATACAAACTGTAAATCAATAATTGGCATGCCTTCAAATAACTTATATCTAAGCTTATTCTATGGTTGAACATCAGTGTTTTGAGGAATTACCTGTGGTTTCTGTGTGCATGTATTTCTGTGTGTGTATGCATTGTTAACATAGGCTTGATGGCATTTGAAAGAATTATGTTCTTTTTATTCTTTCATGGTGTTTGACAACAACCGGCTCAATGGTTCCATTGTGAGTTAAGCTGAAGCATAGTTCACCTTCTGGAATTTTGACTTAAAGAGGCAACTTATCTGGTTTGCTTCTTTGGTTTCCTGTGTTGTTATAATAGACTATTAGAGAAATGCCCTGGAAGTGAAGCTGCCATCAGCAAAATGTTCAAAGAACATTACATACGTGATTGTGTGAATCATTATCTTTGAATTTAAGATGCTGTTTCCCCATCTAATTTTCTCTCCCTCCACTTAATTCTCTCTGTATGCATTCTGCTCTTATTTTTTGTGTCACTAATTTCATTTTCCTTCCTTCTTGTTGATTTTGCTTTAAGTGTGTTTTTGTTTTATAAGACAAGCTTTTCCACATATAATTGAAATTTGAGATAAGCAAAGTGACAGGTGAGCAACATGGCTTTATGTATTTTGTGTTGGTGTGTAACTTTTGTCCTGACTGAAATATCTAAATGACTAATAGAATAATCATCATGAAATCTGTGTCTCTCTTAGGATGAAATGCAGTAAGTTTGTCATATCATCCACCCCAGCTGTGCTTTTTCAGTATTAACCAATGAAATCAGTGCTTACACATTTAAATATTAACATCCATCTCAAAGCACTAACACAAAGTACCTATTGTATGTTGATCCCTTTTCAGTGCTTATTTTTTCAGCTCTCTAGCAACTTATCAGACATTTTACAGCAGCATGTTTTTGCTAATATTCCTAGCAAAATACAATTTTTATTAGGACCAATGGCTGTTGATAGAAAAACACAATATTACCACAGGATCCTTCCCTACCACTGCTGTTCATCCTATTTGTCCTGATCAGAGAGGAGACTTACTGTAGTAAAGCAAAGCTTAGACTGATTGAAGCTGAGTCTGTGGATAAGGTAGATATTTGCAGCTGAATTTGTTATTATGTTCCCTATAGGCACCAAGTGAAAAAAAAAACATCCAGATTTCTATTTGATTAATAGAAGAGTGCTGTTAATCCTTAAAATGGTAAATTTTAGTGTGTGCTGGGTGCTTGACTTAAGAGACCTCACTCTCTGTTTGTTCCTTCACTCCGTCATCTGTTTCATACCCTTTATTCTTTATCCATTAGAGGTTTAGTTCTGTGAAAGACGTGACACCCCCTGTTGGTACATATAATGACCCGCGCTGTGCCCTGGAGCTGCTGAAGAGGACAACAGGAAAAAAGAAAAGCCCATTTGGAGTGACTGCAGCACGCTTCTCTTCTAACCACAAAAAAGTCTCCACACCAGGTCCGTATGTGTTTTGTTGGGTGTGTACTCATATGAGTGCATATCTGCTGTAGGTAGTCTTCAATCTGAATCCTGATCAAAGGGGTTTTCCTCTGTGCAGTAGAATACAGTCTTCTTTTTGGTGAACATATGGTAGTTAGCTGTTGGTGCAAAAGATTTCTTGATCTAAATCTAGCTGTTAGTTAATAGATGAGCCTTTTCACTTAAAATTCATACAACGTCAAACATGTCTCATAATGTTAGAGGACAGTATTTATTAGCCTTTGAGGCTTTTTTTAAGCAACCCATGTTCTCTAAAAGATCGGGTTTTAACCTGGCATGGCCATTATACTCAATTTAACAAGTAATAATTAAGAGTAAGTACTACTTTACAGCTTGTATTAACATTTTGAAAGGAAATGAAAGGGATGTGAGTTGTGGCCTGTGTGTGTGTGTGTGTGTGTTTGTGTGTGTGTGAGAGAGAGAGAGAGAGAGAGAGAGAGAGAGAGAGAAAGAGAGATAGAAAAAGAGTAAGAGAGGGAGTGCTGTGTAGTTTTTGAAATACAACACTAATTCCATAAAGGTCGGGACACCGTGAAATAAAAAAAAAACAGAATGCAGTGATTTGCAAATCTTACAAACTAATGCTTTATTCATAAAAGAACATAGAAAACATATTAAATGTTTAAAGTAAGACATTTTACTATTTCATTTAAAAAATACTAGCTCATCTTGAATTTGATGCAGCAACATGTTTCAAAAAAGTTGGGACAGGGCCATGTTGAAACACTGTGTAGCATATCCTCTTCTTTTAACAACATTCCGTAAACATCTGGGAACTGAGGAGACCAGCTGCTGGACCTTTGTGAGAAGAATGTTGTCACATTCTTATCTGATATAGGATTCCAGTTGCTCAACAGTCCTAGGTCTTCTTTGTCATATTTTGTATTTCATGATGCACCAAATACTTTCAGTTAGTGAACGGTCTGAATTGCAGGCAGGCCAGTCCAGCACCCGCACTCCTCTACTACAAAGTCATGCATACCTGCAGTATGCATTTTAGCATTGTTTTGCTGAAATATGCCAGGCCTTCTCTGAAAAAAGCATCATCTGGAGGGGAGCATATGTTGTTCTAAAATCTGTATATAGCTATTAGCATTCATGGTGCTTTTTCAGATGTGCAAGTTGTCAGTACCATGGGGACTAACACAACCCTATACCATTAGACATGCAAGCTTTTGAACTAAATGTTTCTTCTCTTTATTCTGAAGGACTCCATGGTTTTCAAAAAGAATTTCAATTAGAACAGTTTTCTACTTTGCATCTGTCCATGTTGAATGAGCTTTGGAAGACAGCAACGTTTCTGAATCGTATTCACATATGGCTTCTTCTTTGTATGATAGAGCTTTAAACTGCATTTGTGGATGGCACAGTGAATTGTACTCACAGACGATGATTCTTGAAGTGTTTTTGAACCCATATAGCTATTTTTATGACAGAATCACACCTGTTTTCAATGCAGGGCCGCCTGAGGGCCTGAAGATCAAGAGCTGTTTTCTGGCTGTGTCCCTTGCTTACAGTGTCTCCAGATTCTCTGAATCTTTTAATGATATTATGTGCTGTAGATGATGGAATATTCAAAGTCTTTGCAATTTTACATTCAGGAACATTATTCTTTCCCACAGATTGCTGAACTTCTGCCCATCTTTACTTCTGAGAAACTCTGCCTCTCTTAGATGCTCTTTTTATGCCCCATCAGATTACTGGCCTGTTGCCAATAACCTCATTAGTTGCAACATGTTCCCCCAGCTATTTCTTTTTAGTCTTCTTTCAAACTGCCTCATGTTCAATAATTGATATGTTTTTTTATGTTTGTTTGTGAATACAATATCAGTTTATGAGATTTCCTAATCATTGCATTGTGTTTTTATTTATATTTTACACAGTGTCTCAACTTTCTTGAAATTGGAATTGTACAACACAAGAAGAACTAAAGCCTTGTCTGTAACTGCTACCTATAATACATCGGTCAGCATTTATTTATGTAAAAGCAGACCTTAGATTTCATGACCACACTTACATTAAATCTGTTTTTGTTGTTTCTTCTCTAAACATCTCTTCACATTCTGTGAAGCAGAAATGACAGATGTAACACTCAACAGAAGCTGCGTTAATTTTTTATGGTTAAGATGATTCACTTTACACAAATGGTTTACTTATATTTTATTGCTTTGATTTGATTTTTTGGAATAAAGGGTTTTTAAGTTTATTATATTTTGAACATAAAATGCAAATGTTTCTTACTTGGTTTGCCTTGAATGTTGCTGCATTTTTAACTTGTGTTTTGTATTTTTCTAAACAAATTTGCATAAAATATGCATTTCTTTTGGTTGTAGTGAAAGGGCCCTTCATTTATTCTTGCTTTTTTCTTTTGAAGTATGCATGTAAACACAGCATATTACAGAGAAGATACATACTAAAGTAAAGCAGCAGTAAAAATACAAATATATTCATATGAAATTTATTGTAGCACAGATGTCACATCTCAGTCAGCATGACATGAATGCCACACACTGCCAAACTTGACACTAAGCTTAAGTTACACCTACGCAACATATGTCTACTAGCTGTGTTTTGATTGCAAGATTAGCATCATTGTAGCGGTTCAGATAAAACTGACAGGTATTGGCTTGTGGAAAAGTAGAACGTATGCTAATTTTAATATAGTTTTAGACTGTTTGACTGTATCTGAGTTCAGTGAAAAGAAGACTTATGTAAAACAACTTATCACACAAACGCACAATGAATACCTCTGTCTTCTCTTTTCAGGTCC
Organism: Etroplus canarensis; assembly: GCA_015106775.1. Taxonomy (NCBI): domain Eukaryota; kingdom Metazoa; phylum Chordata; class Actinopteri; order Cichliformes; family Cichlidae; genus Etroplus; species Etroplus canarensis. The sequence goes on from VUQH01031862.1 coordinate 9,198, forward strand.
AGGTTCCTACAATGTGTTTGAGCATGGTTTAGCCCGGGAAAGTTTTAAAAAGGCATTTTTTGCTCAAACCAGGAAGGGAGGCTTTGGCTCCTCTTCTCAGCGCAGCTTTGTTGTCCACAACAAGGAATCAATTGAGGCTCCAAGTCCAGGACATTATGAGGTAGGATGATTCAGGATTTAAAAATAATGCAGTTATTTTTCTATTAATTTTTCACATTTCTGTCTGTCTGTCTGACTCTTTCTGAATTTTTTTTCTTTTTTTGCATTATATACTTCATTGGACCGCCTTTAGATTTGTGAGGACATGCATTCTCTGCATTGTCGTTTTCATAAGATTATGCAGAGTCAAAACCTGTATATCCATTCAGGGTTGCAGTTTTTGCTAAGCTCTTATATTGATGATGCTGTGTAAAGTCTTCTCCAGCACATCCCAAAAATTCTCAATGGGGTTAAGGTCTGGACTTTGTGGTGGCCAAGCCATGCGTGAAAATGATATCTCATGCTCCCTGAACCACTCTTTTGCGATTTAAATTCTTGGCATCATCATCTTAGAATATGTTTGTGCCATCAGGGAAGAAAAAATTCCATTGATGGAAAAGTCTTGTGTAACAGAGTAACATCTTTTCCACTATCACAGGATATGTCTTCCAACATGGTTGTTTAAGAAATGAGAATCTATTCACTGCATTAGATAGAGTTAGATAATCTGTTGCCATGCAATTTTTCAGTGGAAGGCTCTTACCTATTTGCCATCAGGTGTACATTATAATCCTGGACCTTAATTAGGCTAAAATACTAAGCATTATTGGAGCCATTCAAAGAACTTTCATGTCCATAATACCATGTGTTAGTGTGAATTTCATATGTTTTGAATCCAGACAGAAAAGAAGACAGAGGAGCGCTACAAACAGCAGAACACAGCAGTTTTCAAATCAGCCACAGAACGCCTGGCATCATCACTGCTGGCTAAAGTAAGTCTCTTGTTTATTTATTTATTTAAAATGCTTTTTGTCTGTTTGTCTCCCAGTTTCTCTCAGAGTTGTCATTGTTGGACATTTTGCTGTCCAAGTTTATGTTGCAAATCTTCTCAAACCTACTTAACAGAAGAGTTTGAAATGAAGGAAAACAGGAGTTTGTGCCAAGCTGTTACTTTCATAAATGGGCCATCACAGTAGCTTTTTTTTGTCAGACTGCCTCTTTTCTTCTTTCCGTTTTCCTCCTAATGCTCATTTATAGTGAAGAAAACAGGTCACATCTGTGGTAATTAGTTTCTTGTTCCTCTCCAGTAGAACTTTTCCAGTGATCTTTCTCATTTCTCTCTGGTCCACTTTGCTGACCTTTAATATGGAACCTGTCATAATATATTTACATACCAGAACCTTTCCACTTCTAAGTATCGCTTTGATGCTATTTCAAAGCAATCATTTTATTTGTGATCAAACTATTTTGAGTGTGATCCAAAATTAAAACAAGAGGAATCTATGCTTTTAATTTTTACTTTACTGACTTAGTATTTAATATTTTGATATTATTTCATATTTGATATTATTTTTGTGTTTAGGGAACAACTTTATAATGATATTATTCTTGAATTTATTTCTGTATTTCTATAATAAATGATTCTCTTAAAGCAGTGACTAATTTGTCTGAACACTAAAAAAAGGTCTGGGTTTCCTTTTTAAATTTTGTGCACTTATGCTGCCAGTCTTTTTAATTTATGCTGCTTAAAATTTCAACTTCACTTCTGACATGGTTGATGTAGGGAAATTAAAAGATGGATCTACCACTTCACCAACAAGTGGACCATTGACCTGTTACCTCAAAGCTTGTTAGCTAATGTGCTCTAATCTCATATTACCCTACCGTCTGGGAACTCTGAGTCTGAACTGAATCTAAGCTTCAGTTTAAATACTGACAATGTAAATGCAACAAATGACCACAAACATTGTTCAAATGAAAGTGCTTCTCTTAACCATTTAACTTTGAATGTATATAAAAATATACTTTTATATATTACTGTTTTTAACTTTGAATGTTTATTTGCTATATTGCGCGTTTTACTCATAGGTTTATATAGTTTAATTTTAATTTTTTCGATTTCAAATGCCACCCATTCATCAATCCATTTTGTGCTCCTTATCTGGGTTTGGGTCATGGGAGCGGCAGCCTGAGCAGAGATGCCCAGACCCTTGTTTCCCTGTTATTCTCCTCCAGCTCTTCTGAGGGGCACACCAAAGGGTTCACAAGCCTGCTAAGAGATATGATCTCTCCAGCATGTCATGGATCTGCTTCCTTCTGTTAGGGCTTGTCTAAAACAACTCACCTATGAGGTGCCCAGGAAGCATCTTGGTCATATGCCTGACCCACCTCAGTTGGCTCTCTTTGATGTGGAGGAGCAGCGTCTCTACGCCGAGCCCCTCCCGAGTGACAGAGCTCTTCATCCTGTCTCTATGGAAGAGCCCAGACACCCTTTAGTGGAAACTCATTTTGGCTGCTTCTTTCCATGACATCATTCTTTCAATCACTATCCAGAGCTTGTGACCACAGGCGAGGGTAGGAACAGAGAATGATCAGTAAATCAACAGCTTTGCTTTCAGACTGGTCTCTGTCCACCACAGCAGACCAGCGCAGGGTCTGCATCACTGCTGACCCAGTGCCAATCCATCTGTCAATCACCAGCTCTACTCTTCCCTAACTCATAAACAAGACCCCGAGATACTTGAACTCTCCCTGACCCAGGTATGGGCATTCAAACCCTTTTCCGCCTGAGAACCATGTTCTTACGAGTCAGAGTGCTAATTCTCATCCCTTCCGTTTCATGCATGGCTGCAAACCTCCCCAGTGCGAGTTGGAAGTCGCAGCCTGACAAAGCCAATAGCACCTCATCATCTGCAAACCCTCTGTCACTTGTCTGTGCCTAGAAAATTTGTCCATGAAAGTTATGGACAAAATCAGTGACAAAGTTCAGGCCTGACAGAGTCCAGCACCCACTAGTAATGAGTCTGACTTTCTGCTGGTAATGTGAAGCAAACTCTCACAACGGTTGTACTGGGATTTCAAATATTGATTTTTATTCTAAGGTTTTTTTGTTTGACAGTTGAGTGAAGTTATTTCCTCTAGAGTGGTGTATTTTTGATTAATTCTAATGTTTTATTTAAGCTCATAATATACAAGGAAATGTATTACTGATAAAACCCCTGTCTTTTGAAATTTACATTTGTTTTAATGTCAATAAATACACAACTGAAAAAATGACTGTTTAGTTTGGGAAGCTGGTTTTCTTTGCCTTATGACACATATAAATATAATTTTATTACATATAAATAATGCAGTATTGAAGACTCAAAGAAGATTTCGGATGTGAGAAGCAACAATTGAATATTACTAACATTTGCAGTGAAAAATTGTTCCAGCAGAAAATGTGACTTTGTGCATATGCTACAGCATATAAAGACACAATTTGTACTTTCAAGTACCCTTCTGGGTACCAGATGGTGTTTTCTCTGATTAACTCTAAAGGTTAGAAGTGTTATCTTCATCTTGAGGCAAAGGTCTCCAGAACTGATCTTAACACTGAAAACTATGAGACTCTCTGCAAAGACAAAGTTTAAAGAGTAATTTAGCACTCAGCATAGCGAGCAAAGATTGTAGCTGGATACTGTAACTCAGCACTGATTTACTAGATCTTGAAAAAATTGTGCATCTATCACTCAGCCACACAGTAATTATGTAACTAACTCATAGGATGTTTCAAAGAAGAAAAACAACTACTGGTTAGTAATCTTTAAAATACCAACTTGTTTGCAGTTTTGATCAGTTCTAATCAAATTAGTGTGACGCCACTGGGATTCAAACTCACAACCTCTCAATCATGAGCCAGGCACCTTAACCATTACACCACCACCCTGCTACTTTACATAAAACGTGGCTGTAATTCCTAAACCGTTAATGCAATACTTTTCTCAAACCCCTTAAAAAAAGTTCAAAAACTCACTCCAGTCACATTGTGACTTACTGTATCTATAATACAACACAATTCCCCCCTGGGATTAATAAAATATTCTGATTTTGATTCAGATTATGACTTAAAATTCACTGTGTTGTACAGAGGCAAAATTACAAAAAGAGTAATTGTCCAAAAACTTATGGACCTAATTGTATATACAGTACATACACTGTAGCGACAGTACAGTTTATTTGTGATGCTGCTTCTTGAGTTTTTCTGGTTCATGTTTTAGATTTTTAGGAGAAATAATGAATTTAGACGATATTTTCAGTTCAAGATGACTTCGCACTCTGGTGTTGCTGATTTTTCATGTGTGAAGTCATGGCTGTGCACTTATGAGCACTGAATAAGTATTGGAAAAACTTGCTACTTTATATATACACAAAGATGAGCTTTCTTTAAGAGAATTCTAGCAAGCCAAATCAGGTTTCCATCTCCTATCCTGTAAGGTTAGTGTGCTTTCTGCTGTCCAGTTTTAACGCACATTCCGCTATTTATTTATTAGATCCCCATTAGCTATTATACTGTAGCAGTAGCTGAAACTGTTACACTTATAATAAATGTGAGTTGTCTTTACAGAAAATTATTTTAATTAATTTGAAAACACACTCAATGATTTAGTTAGGAAATGCCTCTGCTTTAAGTCTCACCCAGGCCCAGTGGTTTTCAGTACTCTGTGGGTGAACCATAGATGTTATATACAGTCATTGGCTGGGACACATAACCTTGCTGGTGTTCATTCTTGCTGTCTGCTCAGAGTGGGATTTATACCTTGGACACCAAGAGTATGCGCTTAACTATCTGTTCGGGCATTAAACCAGCAGGAATCTGGGTACAGAGGAGCAGTACTGAAAGACTGATACTGCATGAACTGAGAGCTGTGATATTGACATGTGCTACAAATGAAAATATCATCAAATGCATCTCCATTAGTGATTTAGCATAGTGATGCAATATATCAGCAGTCCCACTGGAAAATTCTCTTGCTTTCGCATGTAGAGAGATCAGAGATCATTGTCAGTTTCATTTGGGCATGTTCACTTAATTGTGTTTCATGTCACTGTGCCCTGCACAGTAGAAAAACAACATCATAAAACTATCGGCATAGTAAAGAACATTATTTTTGCTGGCCTCATGAGTTGTACTGTATGCCTGCAACTAAAATACCATTAGGCAAAGCAGGGCATCTGTTAAAGTTTTTATTCCCATCATATTTTTTATGGCAGTTTGGAAAACACAGTGAGCAAGTTATGTATATTTATACATTGTTACATTGTTTATGCATTCAGATAATGCAGATCTGTCACATTTTATTGCATATCACAAATGAACTCAAGTGAGTGTGTTGAGACTAATTAGAAAACTGTGAGCAATCCATCAAGAATTCTGGTGCTGATCACCTCTTTATTAGTCTCTACCTCATATATCTGTCTGCAGTGTTTGCCATTTTTCATGACAATGGCTCAGCGGAGTTTTCTGTCAAGCTGCAGTATATTGTGCTGATGGATGATCTGACTCACTTAGAATTCTTGGTTTGCTAAATCCTAATGCAGACAGTAGAAAACCTGACAGCCATACTGCACAGAGTCTACATAATGTTCCGGTTTTGACATTGTCATGTGCTAATAGTTTTTGATCTGGATATGCAAGTCCAAATGATCAGCAGGAGACTTTCATTACATGCTGGAGACACAGGGTGATTAAATATTTAACAATGGCTTTAACTTGGTTCAGTTCCCAGTAGCAGTACCTCCAGCTTGGTTGTGTGTTCTCACAAACATAATTGGACGTGTTTGCAGGTGGGAGGCTGTTGAAGTCGAGGTGAAAAGAAGCAGCTGGTGGCACATGTCTCAGAGGTAGCACATGCCTGTCTGCAGCTTTCCTCAGGCAAACAGCATTAACAGAGATCAGGACTGCAGTGTTCAGGGTTTTGTATTTTCTAAATTGGGCTATAGAAAAAACAAGACAAAAAAGGCCAAAAAAAAAGGATTTCCTAAAAAAAAAAAAGAAAGGAAAAAAATACCCCCAAACCAGGGAAAAATTCTTAGTTTACATTATTTCTTCCCCAATTTTATTCCTTTTAACCTTGTATTTTTTAAAGGGGGGAACAGGACCTTCAAATTCTCTGTGGTGGGGACGATCTGAGGCTCATGCCAAGGGTGATGTCACTGTTTATACTGGCACTTGAGGGCATGCTAGGCTCCCTGCAGTCTTCTCCTGAATATCTATTGTTCAGGAGAAGACTCAGAAAAAAACCTGTATCCGTGCTGGTATAGGACTAGTAATAGTCAAAACAGGAAGCAACAAAATCGCTGAATCTTTTTGAAAGTTATCTCCCGAAAGCCTAATCTTTTTCAAACTGTGGTAGCATCACCCTCTTTGCTGATATATTAATGAAATGGCAGTAAATACTGACACTACCAGCCAAAGCAACACCAAATCGCAGTGCCCGCCCGCAGCTGTGACATCACTATTAGTGTGCATTGCCATTCTCAAGGGTGAGAAGGGTGGGCATAAACCAGGTATAATTGCAGTGGCTCCACACAGAGCCTTTTTTATGGGCAGTTAATGAAAAATCACCTGGGGACATCTTAGCTTTAACAGTTAACCACATGCTGTGCTGTAGCTTAGGCTGTATCCCTGGTAACAGTCCCCCACTGGGGTGGATATTAAAAGAGTCTAATCAGAAAGCAATCACGATCATAAGAAGAGAGTAAGACAAAAAAAAAAGCTGAAAAAAGAATAAAGTCAAAAAGTATGTCTTTATTATCTACTTTATGTGTGGGAGTTTATGTATTCTGCACTTTGACTTAAAAACTCCAATTAGGATTAAAGGGCAACATTTTGTTTGAGAATTTATTCAAATATTATGACTTTTGAAATGAGAAATATAAAAGATGTACAGTTTCAGATGAAATGAAAGAAGTTGCTTTTGTACTGTGCATTAAACACTTACCCAGGAAACCTGTTATCTGGCTTATCTTTGCTATTACTATATTACTTTTCATTTTTTAGGTCTTTTGTTTTTAAGTGTTTCTTTACTGTTTATTATCAGGTATTCTTTTAACACTGGGGACTTCATCTGTTCCTTAAGATTTAATGACCACACATTGCTTAAATAAATACTGAGTAGCAAGCACTGCATAATTCATTAGGATGATCTTGTGGAGTCTTATCTTGTGGTGTTCCCTCAAAGGATTTAAAAAAAATTCTGACAATTCAAATCAAATACACCTCAACTTGTTCAAATACTTGAAGCTATGTCAGATCTGCACTTTACGCAAAGGTCTGGATCTGATAGGAGTTGATTACCTGTCTGGGGAGAAGAAAGACTCACATCTTGTTGGGTAATGACATATATGAAAGGAGAGATGATTATGAGTATAGAGAACTGCTTAAATGTGTGTTTGCTTTTCTCTCCCAATTTAATCCAGAGCCTTTTCCAGTATTATTTCCCTTGATCCCCAAACCTTCTTTCTTCATTTCTGTTTTGGTCTCCCTACATCATTTTTCCTTTTTCTCTTTCATCGCTATTTTCTTTTGTCTCCTGTACCTCTTTCAACATTCTCTCCTCCTCCTGGCCAACCCTCCTGTTGGCCTTTCTGTTGCAAAGGTCATGGGATACCCTCAGGCAGTGGCAAGAGAGAATAGGGGTAGAATTTAATTTGGACCTATGTTTCAACCTGAGGCAGTGGAATTCCTCGCTTTCCTGTATATCAATGAAGTATTACCTTGTCCTTTGAATTGACAGGAGAGAAGTTTGACTTGGCATTTTGTCTATCAGTATCTTCAAACGCGTCTCTACCTTACATCATTTCTGTTACCACTGATAAGATTAATAGTGGTCCTGATTTTCACTGTTATACTGAGTAAAAGTGAGAGTTTGTCAATGGCAAGAGCACTAGTTTGCCATGGGGTGTTAGCAATTCTTTTGATAGAGGGGGCATTTTCACCTGCACTGTCATTGAATTGTGGGTAATGGGTTAAAATTGGGTAATCCAATCAAATATTGCAACAAAATAAAATGTCTGCTAGTAAATCCTGGCTCATCTGATACACAACATTTTTTGAAATGGTAGGGTGAAATGAAATGTTCCGCTAACGCCTTAAACTAACCAATGCTACACCATTAAGGCATAAATTCACTGAACAAGCAGAGCCTTAGGATTCTGTATATGTACTTTCAAAAAGCAAAAGATTGCCACTTTTCTCCCCCTTATTTTTCTTCCAGTATAACCAACTATGTTGCAGTCCTGCAATTTAAACTGGATTTATCTGCTCACTATTTTCTCAGATCTTCTTCTTCTTTCGTCTGCTCCCGTTAGGGGTCGCCACAACGAATCACCTGTCTCCATCTCACCCTATTCCTTGCATCCTCTTCCCTCATACCAACCCTTTGCATGTCCTCCTTCCCTACATCCATGAATCTTCTCTGTGAGCTCCCTCTTCTCCTCCTGCCTGGCAGCTCCATCCTCAACATCCTTTGTCCAATATTTCCATTATCCCTCCTCTGAACATGTCCAAACCATCTCAGCCTTGCCTCTCTGACTTTGTCTCCAAACTTCTCAACTTGCACTGTCCCTCTGATATACTCAGTTCTAATTCTGTCCATCCTGGTCACTCCCAGCATCTTCA
>VUQH01031863.1:0-11441 GCA_015106775.1 Etroplus canarensis
TAAGCCTCATTCACCCATTCACACACACATTCATACAGTGCTTTATTCTATGCCTATAAGCACATTTAACTATCACACACATTCACACTCTGATGGATGCGTCGAGAGCAATTTGGGGTTCAGTGTCTTGCCCAAGGACACTTCTGCATGTAGACTGGAGAAGTCAGGGATCAAACCGCCAACCTTTGTGTTGTCAGGCATGCATACAAGCTCATGTGGCCTATACAAACTACTGAATACCATCTGGACAAAATGAACTAGCCTGCCACATCCTTTTTCACTTTGATTTTCAGGGTGTCTTTAAATTCAGCCCTCTGTAGGTTGGTAATTTTCATTTCCATTGAACCGTGTGGCATTCTGTGCTCCCTAACACATTACCCAGTCCATATCAGTATAGATATCGGGATGATTTTTTCCCCATTGAGAGTTGATGTGTTTACAAAGTGTTCTTTTAATTTTTTTTTTTTAGCAGTGTAACATATTAGTTCCATTGTACCGTTTTTACTGGACAGAGTATGGTTGTGCTTCTTTTTTTAATATCTGTGAATCTAGACTAAATTAATTATTATCTACATTATATTTGTATTATTGGGTCAAATGGTAATTTTTTCTTCTGGAGTGCAGTGTGAAAATCTCACCAATCCCCCAGTGCTGCGGTCTGTGGAACGCCCACTAAACAGAGGCCATCTTCGCACTGTTCTGTCTGACAAGTCATCCTCTTAGTCATCAACTCTCACAATCACACAAAAACACTTTAATCCTCCCGGCTTTGGAAATTAAGGCGGGTTTTTCCACTGAATGCAAAAAGAATGAAGGCCAAACATTCAAACAGTATTGCACCGTAAAACAGTAAATAGTGAGGCCCAAATACCTTTCAGAAAAGTTACAGAACACTCACTTTCACACTTTAAGGAGTCCATATCAGTATAGATATACAGCATGATTTTTTTTTCCCCATAATTTGAGATCTGATGTATTTTCAAAGTGTTCCTTTGATCTTTTTAAGCAGTGTAGATACATGTGTAATAGATGTGTTTAGGATGATGAATATGTAACTGATTCTCCAGTTTTTGTTGCCTGTCTTCCCCTCTGAGTATCTTAACTCTGAGAAGAGCGATTTCTCCAGAAAATAAACTCCGAGCCAGTTACTGGGATAACAGACTCGTCTATTGTTCAGATTTAGTCAAACTTGCTCACAGTGATCAGGTAATAGGTCTTCATCAAATTGTGTTCAAGGTCTTAGTTTTTGTTTTTTTGTGCACTTTTCCATTTTCACAAAAATACTGCTAAGAGTATTGGTCTAAATTGTAATAATAATAATAAAATGTGTTTGTGTATGCCCCTGTATACATAATTGCTAGGTTCAGTTATAGCATAATAATGGCTTAAACTAGGTTCGGACTAGAGGAATAGAGCAATAACCTGGTTCTTCAACATGATCAACATAACTTCCTGTTTTTAGGAGTAGAAAACTTTAAGGTCAGTTCACAACATTCAGCTGTTACTATTCCTATATTTGTTATTCCTATCATGCTGGCAGATTTTCTGTGGTTCTCTTCCCTTAGATAGAGGACGTACTGCTGATTTGACATTTGGAAGCACATCTGTTCGCATATTTTTGTGTTTTTTTGTAGGCGTGGTTACTTCTGACCATGTAGTCATAATACTACTGAACTTTTAGTTGGTGGTAAACAAGATTAATTTGTTCTGCATATGACTGTTTGTGAGCCTTCTTGAATTCTCAGTGGATTTAAGTTGTCATCAGTCTGTGCAGTACAGCCAAGAAATTACAAACTTGTCATTTTCTTTCTCCACTTCATAACCTGCGTATTTTGATGGAGACGGGTGAATGTCATTGATGTTTAGTTTTATCTACCCAGATGCCTGTAATATTTGGAGCATATGCTGTAGTAACAATTTCTCTGATGGGCCAGTATGAGAACTTGCCAAGGTTCTTGTCTGTATTCCTAAAAATAAAATGCAAGACGTTCTTTGGAACATTTAACGCTAAATTAAACGAGAGATAAAGTAGACTGAAGGTTTGGCACATTTGCACAAATAGAAGAAAATGATTTTCTCTACATAAAATGTTAAATTACATGTGAGATTGTGTTTATGTAGCTCCTGTATATCAGTGATCATTCATCTGGATGCTGACCAATTCTTTTTTATGTTTTTTTTTTTTTTTTATGAACAGCCAACACGACTGAATGTTATTAAGAATGACAATGAGAGCTGGGACTACACAAAACCATACCTGGTCAGACGAGGTAGGTCATGAAAGTCTCTCTTCAGACTTTATTTCTTACTCACACTGTCAGACTAAGACAATGCTCTGTTTGAGGGGCTCCTGTCTTTAACTGTGGTCTTGAAGGTAGGACTGCTTTCAGCCTGAAGTGTCTGTGGGGGCACGTTTACCTTTACTACAGTTTTCTTATTCATGTTGCACCAATAGATGGATGTTTTTATAGCATTCACGGTCATTTGTGAAACTTTGTCCAAATCTTCAGTCATTATGGGCCAGTGTCTAACTGTGGATTCAGAGTGTAGTCTTAAACAATTGGCCCGGACTTTAGGTCTGCATCACACCAAGACTCCTATGCCTCCCGCCTCTCCATCTCCAATCAGACACTCTCACATCAACCAATTACCGGCCTCTCACAAGCTTGCACCTCCGCCTCCTATACGGGAAGAGAGAGAGAGAAAGAAAGAGAGGGAGACAAAGAGATGGATCACTCCTGCTGACCACCATGCAGCTGCTGCTTCAACATGCCCAGGAGGCCTCAGCTCTGCCTCTCTCTGCAGGACTCCAGTAGCACTGCCTTCTTTCTGTCTGCCCTGTGTTTTCAATCTCCTTCCATCTGCAAAAGTAGTCTCACATGGCCTGATGTCTGGTCCACACAGCGTGTTCATCTCTTCGGATTTTCTAGAGCCTATATTTTACTTTCAGTACTTCCAGCAAATAAATCAACATAAAAAAGTGAAAACAAGTCGGGTTTTTTTCACTTGTTTTCTTTTCAAAATCAAATTAAAATATCTTAATGGATAGAAACTTGACAGTGTGGATAGTCAAATCTCTGGCTGTGTGACTCTACAGTATCAAGTTTAAGCTGTGCTCTCTGTCACTTTACTTGACCTGAATTGGGCTGTCACAGCATCTGAATTTAATTACACCTTTCTGCAAAATATTAGTATTTCAGAATTATAAATTGTATATGTTTGGAAGGTCTTATTATAAACCATCAATTACAAATTACAAATAATGAATGTAAAACATTCCATTGGGTATCTCTTTGCCAAATTCAAAATGACATACTCTTAGACGTCTCCACTGTAAAGATAGACAGGTACAGTGGCTAGATAGATGAAAGCTAATTAATAAAGTAGCTAGCAGTGTAAATAAACGTTGAAGAATATGGAGGCATTGTGCTTCGGCATGTCAGCTTCCTTCTTGTGTTTGGGTTTGAGTTGTCAGCAGTGTCGACATTAGCATAGATGCTCAAGTTTCAGTATTTCCTCAAACATATAACACAAGATTAAAAACACAGTCTTAAAGCTTGACTCAGAGAATCTAAATCAGTGTTAAACTGAAGGGCAAAAACCTGAGAGGCCCAGGGTAATAAGTAACTCAAGACTTGGTGCTATTAGATGATTCAGGTTAGCTAGCATGGGCATGCTTTTATAGAAGAAACCCTGTGATGTATTGGAGAAAGCTTAAACCGCTGATTATAATGGGCTTGGCGTCCTTTTATTCCCAAGCCTTTTAAGTCTTGGTGGAAAACAAACCAGACAGGTGTGTGTTGGATGGCATTAAGGGCAAAAACGTTCTGACTTGCCAGTAGCCACAAGACTGGCATTTTCCTTGCCTGGTTCCCCTACCAGCATGACACAGATCAATGAAGACCAAGAAACGCTATGCAATCGGAAAGTATGCATGTATTCTTTCAAAACATGACCATATTAAGTCACAGCAACTAGTTCAACCAATCCTGTCAAAGGCAAGAGAGTACTTTGAACAGTTTCCACACAGGGTGTACACGGCTGAAGTTGAAGCCTGCTCTGTAAATTATGTATGCATGATAGGGATTATGACTTAATTGACCTACAAAAAATATTGTTTAGAAGACTTTTTTTAATAAAAATTAAATCCCCTCTGATCGTTATCTTAACTCTGTTTTCAAGTGAGTTTGAAACGTACTGGCTAACTTAAAACCTTACTTGTGTAAATATTGTGACACTTCTAGTCAGAAGCTCAAGATGTACATTTAGCCACCTATATGGAATTTCCTTCCACATAATATTAGTTGGTATATTTTCATATAAAGGTTGATTGGAGTGTATCAGTGACTTGTTTAAAACAAGGCCAAACAATGGTACTTTTGTATTACTGCATGGTTGATAACAGTCTGTGTTGTCTGGTTACAGTCCTGTTTGGTCTATAGCTGAGTAATCTTTCTGAAACGTGTGGAACTGTGTGATGAGTCAGATGTTGGGATCAGTTTGTCCTTACTTCACTCAGTTTAGGAAATGAGATTTACTTTTAGACAAAACTGATTTAAATAATTAACGTGTAAAGCTTTGTAGTCAACCTGTAACAGTAAGGCCAAGGATGGGGATACTGGCTCAGGATACCGATCTATGATAAAATGTAATTTAAAAACTGCTGCCATTATCCATGAAGCATCATTTATTGTTTATTACGGTTTGGTGAGACCCTAACCTTCCCCCAAGTGCCATGAACCACCATTATATACTTAAGGTTTGGCTACTGTGGGGCATTGGGTCACTAAAGAGCCTTGTTTTAAAATTGAATGACTAATAAATAAATGATTGAGTGAATGACTGATTACACGGCAAACTGGTCCCAACTCTGTTATCAATATTCACTAAATGAATGTTTATCTACCGTGTTAGACGTTTTTATGGAGGTACACTGCATTGACACAGACCTAGGCAAGCCATCGCTAAACGCTATCTTCTCTTGATCGGCGGTCTTGAACCTTTCTGTGCCAGAAGGCAAGCCAAAATGTCAAGGCTCAACTGTATTCATTTCTGTCCAAATTGGCCTCTGTGTGGTGTTGTTAGTTCTTCTTTTTATTGTAATCTAAGACAAAGACACCTTTGACTTTTTACTGAACTCTGCCTTCAGCTTATCAGTGAACACTCCTAACTAAAAAATAGTTTTGGGAGTCTCCTTAGTGCTGCTAGCTCCTGAGACAAATCCTAAGCTGAGAAGACAGATGGACTTGACCTCTGATGGTATGAATGATAGTATTTTTTTTTTTAAGGATGAACTTAATATGTCTAGTTTACAGGTTTGTATCAATAAATTGATTTTCATTAGTATTTTTGTATTAGTATGGTCTTATAAACATGAAATGAAGAAAATAATCATTCGCCATATAACAGTAATACATTTTTCTGTACCTTTTTTCTATTTCTGCCGCCTTAGTAGATTTTAAAGCTAGCAGATTTGCAGCTGTAACTCAAGGGGTGTAACCAAAGAACTGAACTGACTGCAGCCATTTTTATGCATAGTCCCCCATTTCCCGAGGCTCAAGTAATGGGACAATTGACTGACGAGCAGTTTCGTGACTAGGTGAGGCCCTCGTTATTCCTAGAGAAACTAAGCGGTTAAAAAATTGTGAGTTGATTCCATGTGTTGCAGTTGCATCTTGTATCTTTTCACTGGAACACTCAATACGAGGTCTAAAGACAAGGGAAGGAAGCCATTATTAGGCTGAAAAACCAAAATAAAACTATCAAAGTGAGAGCAGAAACTTTAGAAGTGGCCAAAATAACAACTGGGAATATTCTTTAATTAAAAAGTAACACAAGAATTGCAGTATACCACAGAAAACAACTAAAGTGGATGATAGCACAGTTCTTTTCCTGGTTAAGAAGTTAGCCACATTATTGTCAATTTATAATCAAGAGGCACCTTTATGAAAATGAACGCTCAAGGACAGTAATGCCAGAAAACCTATAAAAGAGTCTGCCTAGCTCTGGAAAAAAAGCCGTTTCATTAGACGGATGAAACTAAGATGAATTTGTACTAGAATGATAGGAAGATAAATGGAAAACTCATGAGCTAAAGCATACAACATTATCTCTCAAACAGGGTGTAGGTAGTATTATGGCATGGGCATGTAAGGCTGCTGTTAGAAGTAGCAGGATGAATTATGTAGCGTGTAAGGCTATAAGCTCGCGTTCAGCCAAATGCGGCAAGCTGATTGGGCAGTATTTCACAGCACAAACAGATAATGAGCCAAAGGATACTGCAAAAGCAACCAAACAGTTTCTCAAGGCAAATAAAAGGGATGTTCTTCAATGGCCAATCAGTCACCTGATCTCAACTGAGGAGAGCAGCTTTTCGGTTACTGAGAGCAGAGAGCAGTAAAGGCCTGGCAGAGCATCTCAGGGAAATGCAGCATTTGGTAATGTCCATGGGTCTGAGACGTCAAGTAGTCATTCACTGCAATCCAAGTGATAAAACCAACCCTATTATTTCAAATTCTGTCAGTTTGGCCCATTACTTTTGACAATCTGAAAATGGTAGGCTGTATAAAAATGACAGTTAATGCAGTTCTTTTCTTGAACCCCTTAGATTAAAGCTGAAAGTCTGCAGTTTGATCACATTTGTACTGTTTGATTTAAAATCCACTGCAATGGTGTATATGGTGGAAAAAAAGTGTCACTGTGCCAAAAATTATTTACCTGACTGTATCTTGGCATGACATCCCAAGATACAGCGAATCATAAACAAATCAGGGAAAGTTGTACATACTGCTGAGGTTTTACCAGAAAATCCAGCATTGACCCCCAAACCCAGATTTGTTTTTTGATTCAGTTGATGTTGCTGTAATATTTATTGTCTGGTAAAATGAGGTCAGAATACTACTAAAATACTCGTGCAGCAACTCGCATTACTGGCAATAGCTAGTTCTCATTCTTAGCCAGTGACTGAACTGCCTCTAAAGCTGAGTGACCTTGTGCCTCCTTGTCAGTTACCTCTGCCAACGAAAACCTGAACAATGTGTCAAGCTGCAGTGTTTTGGGATGCTTTATGACTGAGGAACCCAGACGCGAGTGTTCACGAAGCGCTGAACTGAAAAATTGTGCTGGTAGTGGTCTGGTGACCAAAGAAGGTGTCTGCTGCCAAAACAGCAGTCCTGTCAAGCGAAATGTTTGGGCACTCCCAAATTGTAACATGCACGGACACTTCTCTTCTTGCATCGACTGCTTTTTCACACACTGCGTACCCATTTAGCATTTTCTTCTGATGTGCAGAGATACTAATGGATGAGGAAGACTTTGATTTTTCTTTTGTTTTTAAAATTTTTAGGTTCTTTCACTGTTGGCTGAGGTTACGGATCAGTTCATCGTGTTGGTTAAAATTCACCCTTTGTGTGTTGTGATATTGATGACGCAAAATGAGAACATTTGGCTGTGGTCCCATAGACTGGCCTGCATATTAACTGTACCTCTTACTCTTAGGAGATTCTTCCTGGTAGCTGCAATTTAGCCTTATTTGATTTCTTCTCATGGACCTGCTCCTTTCAGTACATCCCTCTCCAAAGCTGTTAGCCTTACCATGCTGCTGTCACTGTGCTTTCACTCCTATTATTTTCATCCTCAGCATGATGTTCCTGCTAATTCTCTCGCCCGTCTCTCTTCTTCCTGTCATCCCCTCCCTTCCTAGACATAATTTTATTCTTTTCCTTTCTTTCTGTTAACATCTTTTCTTCCCATGTTGCCTTCCACCACTTTGTTCCCTTTTTTTCTTGAAAGGAACTGCTTGTCATTCGTTACCATGGCACCATGTTGCAGCAGCTCCGGTGTATTTTCTTGGTTTTTGTTATTTTGTTAACTTACACAGTTATTCTTAATAACTAATCACTTTCTTATTTTGTTACTCACATTTTTTTTTTAATGCTTGTGCTTTTTTTGACCAACTGAGAGCCAGATTTTTTACACATTACACTGCTGTTTATACAACTGGTGATGCTGAGTACACCAGCGCAGTTGAATGAAATGCGATGTTATCTCAGAGGAGATGACAGGGCTGCAAAGTTAGAGCTAAGCAAAGCACTAAAAGGAGGAAATCTAAACCCTCCATTTCAGCTGTCATCATCAGGAATGTGATATCCTTGAGCAATTTGATCAGCTTGTAGCTCTGATTGAGACCCAAAGAGAGAACCATGAGTCAGAAATGTGGCAGCACTCACCCTTCTGCACCACGGTGTGACAGCATCTGGCTTCAGACCCTTACAGGCAGAGAGATGTAAATCTGTGAGCAAAAAGCACTGCAATTCTCAACATGTAACTGTGAAAGATGGTTTCTGTGGCCTGGATATCGAACTGTTAGCTGCTGGAATGTGTCCGTACTGCTTTGCGAGGGAATTCTCCTCCGTTATTGTTGTTGCTGTTTACACTCAGTTATCAGCTGATGCACAGGTAGCGTTTGACATCACAGTGCAGGAGCTCCACAAAGGGACCCTGCTGTCTCCATTCCTGCTCACTTTGTGCAGCTCAGACTTTCAGTACAACTCTGAGTCATGCCGCCCACAGAAACACTGATTCTACAGTGGTTGTATGTATAAGTGATGGGAGTACAGAGCCGATGATTTTGTGGAGTGTTTTGAGAGAAAGCATTTGCTTCTGAATGTAGATAAGACTAGAGTGATGGCGATCGACTTCAGAGAGAAAGTCGTCATCAGAATACTTTATTAATCTCAGGGGAAAAGGGAGGAGGACAGCTGCGTGGCTTAAGCTTATCCTGGGACTGGGATTGATGTGCAAGAGGGGTACAAGCATCTGGGCAGTCACATCAGCAACTGACTGAACTGAAGCAGGCACTGTTTTCTAAGGAAGCTGACATCCTTCCACGTGTGCAGCAAAATGTTAGAGATTTTCTGCTGGTCTGTTGTGGTGATTGCAGTGGACTTTGCTGTGGGCTGCTGGCAGAGCGGCATCCGCAAGGCCGGCTCCGTGATGGGCTGCTAACTGGAAGCATTTGAACCTGTGGTAGAGAGGTCACTGAACAAACTGCTGTCCATCATCCTCGGCGCCACATTATGTGTCAGGCAGCAGAACACTTTCTCCAGCCGACTGATTCAGCTCTGCTGCCGCAAGGACAGATACAGGAAGTTTTTTGTGCGTCGTGCAATGACTCCTCAACGAAGCAACACATCTGTCTGGCAGAGAGTCATCTACTCTCTTATTTAATAATATAATATAATAATATTTCAATCCTGCACTATTGAAAAATGTTTATATCGTCTAATATTTTTATGTTGTTTAGTAAGCCAGGTTAAATCCCATTTTGCTTTGTTGATTTAGAAATTCTTTGTGTTATTATTCATTCATTCATTCATTCATCATCTTCCGCTTATCCAGCTGAGGGTCGGGGGGGTGCTGGAGCCCATCCCAGCTGTCATCAGGCGTAGGGCAGGGTACACCCTGGACAGGTCGCCAGTCTGTCACAGAGCCACCACAGAGAGACAGACAACCATTCACGCTCACATTCACACCTGTGGTCCATTTAGAATTGCCAGTTAACCTAACCCCCTTTGCGTGTCTTTGGACTGTGGGAGGAAGCCGGAGGACCAGGGGAGAACTCACGCAAGCACGGGGAGACCGTGCAAACTATTATTAGCAGTATTATTAGTATCAGTAGTAGTAGCAATAACAGCAGTAATAAAGGAATTTCCTAAATATGGGATAATTGTCTTGTGATATTTTCCTTCCCCTTCTTGTGTAGCTTTCTCTCAGTCTCCAGTCCCTCTCTACACTCTTTTGAATTCGGAATGCAGACCACTGTCAGTGACAATAAGTGTAGTGCTCTATCCACTATGTGTGTGTCTGTGTGCTTGCATGTATCTGTACTCAGGCATTGGAAAGTACAGATCGCCCAGCAAACATGTGTCTGTGCAGGCCCACTATAGGAATTTGTGGGTAAACTGTGAGACTGTACGGGCAGAGCCACAGTGGGTCATCCCAAAAAATTCCTTAGTGGGACATGGTGCCCACATGGGTTGCCTGTGGCTGGCCTTTTTTGGTCCCTCAGTATATTAAGGGTGTAAATGTGTAGTACGTCCCTCTAGGGCTACTGGAGTTGCTAAGGAACTGCAGTTTACTATAGATTTTTTATTTTATTTTTTTATCTTGTTTTATTTGCTGGTTGTGGAGCAGCTGAGAGCTCCAGCTGGCAATTAATCACTCTTTCACAGTATATGGTGAGAGAGGGATTTGCTTTGAGTTGTTTTTGTGGTTCATCAACGTTCTTTGTGAGCAGTTGCATGATTTTGAAAATATACTGCCTATAAAAGGAAAAAAAAGGCTTATTAAAATCATAATAAGGCTTGGCTTTGGTAGAAACATTAACAGACTTTGACAGTCTTATATTTATGTCAGATCAGTCTCTCAAGGACTTGAATCCGCTTAACGGGGGAGAAGCAAAGTCTTAAGTAAGGTATATATTTTGAGTTATCAGCTGTAACGTTGTCTCTGTATATGTTTGCTTACCTGTTTTAGGAAAGTGGGAATCGTGACCATTTGATTTCCCATTCTGACCCAGTGATTCACCCATAAAGCAATGCTGTCCAATTTTTTCAGTCTCCTATATCCCAAGTGCCCTAAACACTGTGCTGAACACACAGCTTCTATATGTGCATTCCCCCAGTCTCTCTCAACCAAAGGAAGACTTGTGTAGCTTTATAAAATATTACTGCAATGAAATTTGTCTTAGTTGGTTGCATCTGTTGCACTTTCTATAAGATGTCTCTAGCTTTTGTAGACAGATAAGTATAAACTTTATTGTTCCCAGTTGAGCCAATTATTGGCACACAATGCAGCACTCAGAAGACTGAGTGCTGATGAAGTACTTAAAAAATAAAATAAAACAAGCCTCAGCAACCTGTGCTTGTCTTTGACCGCTGAAAAGGTGCAGAGGAGTTGTTCCACCAACTCATTTTCCATGGGAATACTGTCAGTACAGAATGATATGTATAGGATGGGAATTCTGTGTCATTTCAGTGTGCCTCCAACATGCTACATAGCTTGTATGTAGTGAATATAGTATGTAATGCTTTGCTGGATGAGAGACAGTGACTAAATGTGTTTTGATGATGGTGATGTTTTTATCATTATGATGATAATGTAATGCAGGTTGATGTTCTTTCGTGCTGAGGGAGAAAAAAGAGAGAGCTTGATGCCTTACAGGTACTGTCTCTTTCTTATCTCTGTTCACATGACCTTCTCTGTATCATTATACCTGCCTCTCTGAATAAAACCACCTTAAAACTGTTTATTCTTATTTTTTCACCTCATTACCACCATAAGATGTATTGAAGTTTTGTTGTTGATTTTTTTTTTTTGGGGGGGGGGGGGTTTTTAGTTTTTTTTTTTTTTTAAAAAAAAAAAAGGTGTTTTTAAAAAAG
>VUQH01031863.1:11461-23684 GCA_015106775.1 Etroplus canarensis
ATAAGATTTGTTTTATTTTTTTTTTTTTTTTTTTTTTTTTGGGGGGGGGGGGGTGTTCATGATTGTGTTATGGTACATAGAAATAAATGTGTTTTGAAATAACTCACATACGTTCAACACACAAAAATGACAACAGGGTGTAGGGTGTGGAAGCAGCTGCAGCAGCTTTTCTACTAGTTCTTTAAAAATTCACATTTCTTCTCATCATGTGTTTCTTTCCTTTTCAATTTGGTTTTGAAATTGACATATGACAGCTGCATTGTTTAAAAGTCCATCTTTTTCTTGAGCTATTGTGTACAAAACATGACCTCTTCAATGAGGTATCTGTTCAGCAGGCAAAAGTTTAAAAGTTAAGCAAATGGCATTAATAACTGCCCCCTGTAGGCAGCTTCTGAGATTACAGGCTGTGATCAGATGGATTCTGTTTGTTAGAATGTTTAAATTATCACATATTTCATAATCTTGGACAGTAGTAGTATCCTCAATTGTCTTGTTTCTGGTCCAACATTCATAGTATTTGGGTGGGCTAGGGCGGTATTTTGGTGAATCTGTACGGCAGAGATTTATGCCAAAGAACTGGCTAGTTACAGTGTCTCAGATCTCAGCTATTATCAACATGTGCCTTGGCCACAGACCTTTGGCATGATTGCGCATCATTCTCTTTCATGGACAGAATTGTAAGCGCAGGATGGAGACTGTCTGATAGTTCCTTATGAATCACATATTTTGTCAGTGTTGTATCCATTGACTTCACTGATGTGTGACCTCCCTATTCTGAGGTAGTTTGCTAAAGACCTCCAACCCCACTGTGTTAGTTCTGCTCTGCCTAAAAAGACAAACTGTTGAACAATGTGCGTTACGATACAAATAAACAAACAAACACACTGGATACACTGGGGGCATTTTGAGATTCAGATCGTTCCCAATTTGGAAAGTTGGACTTGAGGACTGGAAGAGCAAACTTTGACCTTCTGAGCCACCGCTGCCCCTCACTCTATGTTGTAGTCTTTGCCTTTGGTACCAAATGAATGACAATGGATACATAAAGGGGAAGTTGGTTTCCTTTATGTTGGCAGGTGTTGACCTAAAAGACAGTGTTAGGAACTCAGACATTGCCAGAAACTTGACTCCTTCATGTAAAATTCGGAATCTTTCATTTAAAAAGGATCCAGCTGAAGTGTATGGTGGATGGTCCAGATATAAGCAAGCATTCATTGTTAATATAAAACGTGTACTCATGTAAACATGCTCCTACTGTTAGGATTGGTAAATTGGACTCTCATAAGCACTTTTCTTTTTTTCTTTTTCTGCAGTATACCAACACAGTAGATTTTAAACAAAAACAGCTGAGATGTGATTTTAATGCAAACCTTCATTGTGTGTTTAATGCATTGCAGTGTTTATACATAGTCTCCCATATTCAGAGGCTCAAATATAATGGGACAAGCTGAAATAATTTTAAATATGAGAATTTTTTGAAGGGTTGGATTGTAATGATTATAATTTTTACAGTAAGTAGCTGCTTGAACACTCAGACCCATGGACATCACCAAATGCTTTGTTTCCTCCTTGCAATGCTCTGCCAGGCCTTAATTACAGCCACCTTCAGTTGCTGCTTGTTTGTGTGTTTCTCTGCTTTTAGTTTTGTCTTCAGTAAATGTAAAAACTTCTCCGGCAGGTAGCAATAAGGTGACTAATGAGGCGATTGAAGAATAGCCCTTCTCTTTGCCGTGAGAAACTCTTTGGGTGCTTTTGCAGTATGTGTTGGCTCATTATCCATTCGCACTGTGAAATGCTGCCCAATCATTTTTGCAATATTCAGCTGAATCTGAGCAGAGGCTAATTCACAATTCATCCTTCTACTTCTATCAGCAGTCATGTCATCAAAAAAAAAAAAAACACTAGTGACCAAGTTCCACTGGCGGCCATACATGTCCATGCCTTACCTTCACCATGTTTGACAGATGATGTGATATGCTTCCACTCATGAGTTATTCCTTTTACTTCTAGATACCTTTCTCTTTCCATTTCTAGTATAGGTTTATCTGGCTTTCATCCAACCAAAATTTTTCCTTTTTCCCAGAACTGGGCAGGTTCTTTTAGAAGATCTGTGGCAACATGTAATCTGGCCTTCCTGTTCTTGAGTGTAACCAGTGATTTGCACCTTGTTGTAATCCTTCTGTGTTAATATTCTTGAGTGTAGGGCAGTGATAGACTTTAACTCGGTTTTAGCTCCTCTGCCCAAAGAGCCGACGAGCTAATGCCCTGGTGAGGTGTCCATTGTCCGTCCGTCCACAGGCCACAGAATTGCTGCTCCTTCTCGAGTATTTGTCAGATTTTAGTGAAACCTGCACACAATGATCACTTAATGAATCTTCACCCAAATTATGGCCAAAGTTACATTTGTTGGTTTATAGGCACTTTTAAATTTTCACCAAAATCACAACAGGAACCACATTGTAATGTTCATATAAGTGTTTGTGTGTGCCCCTCTGTAGCTGTATTTATGACTTAATAATGTCTTTAGCTAAGGTAAGAACTGGGGCTGGTGTCCTGGATATGCCTGACTCTAAGCTTTCCTGTCTTCAGTCTGTTATTTCTCAACAGTTGTTACAATGCTGCCAGCCTATAAGAGGAAAATGTATCACTCTCTTTCTGCACTTCAAAAGTTAGAGTAACAGATGAGCTACTTTGCCACTGATGTTCACCCGACATCTCGTTGAACCTCATGCTGAGAGTTTGAGTGAGCAGCTGCCAAATGCAAGTGAATTTTTCATGAACAAACAAGTAAACAGGCCTCACCTGGCCATTAAAATGCTTTTCCAATTACATTTGAGCCTCTGAAAATCTGGGACTATTTATAAAAATAGCTGTAACTCCTAAACTATGCAATGCTTCAGTTATACATTTTGAATCAAGGCTGAAAGTCTGAACTTTAGTTTGATTGTTTGATTTAAAATCCACTGTGGGTGATGTATGGAGGAAATTAAAACCCAAAAAACACACAGATAAATCTGCCACTATCCAAAAATTTATGGACCTAACTATATATAGCACTTTCCTAGTCTTACCAGCCACTTAAGTGCTCCATACTCCCAAGCCACATTCACTGTGATTTTGTGTTGCTGTTATTTCCTGCCAAGCACTTGTGGGGTGGGACTTAGCTTCAAATTAATCAGCCTCAGCAAATAAGAAGCCTGGATCAGGCCTTGCTCAGTCCTGGAACAAACGAAGTCCCCAGTTTGATTGTTAGCAAATTGATCTGTATTTTGTGTTACCTGCTTCCTGAGTCGATTTATTTAATGTTCACTTAGTGCCTTTGAATTATTAGTATAGTATACCCATCTATTCACAAAGCCAATTGTGACATACAGCGCATTGACTGTCACATACACTCACATGCCAGTGACACATCAGGGCCAGTTTCCAGAGTTAAGTACCTTACTTCTTTGGAAAAGCTGGGAATTTAACTGTAGGCCTTCTGACTAGTGGATGAAACTTCATACATTATTTTGTGACATTGCGCCATGGTAAAAGTACCATGGTGCAATGCCCCAAAATATTTATTATTATTAATTTTATTAACAACATCGAGATAGTAACCACCAAGTTAATTGCTGAGATCTGGGAGCACATCAGCCATGCCAAATATAGGTCCGGTGGGTCAGTCGCACAGGTTGTAAAGAAACCTGCAGGTTTCTCTAACTTATTTACAGGTAAAGATATCAGCCTACCTGTACACTGTAAGCATCCAAACCTGAAAGTTCATTTGGTTGGGAATAACAGACCTCTGAAGAAGTTAGTAAATGGACTGAACACTTTGTCCAAGTGTACTTTGGAGTTTTCTGAAGCAGTAAATGCATATTTTTCATATGTACACACTTAAATAATGTGTTTGTGTGTGTTATGTATCTGCGTTTGTATGTGTTTCAGACCGTGGAAAGGGAAGACAGAGACAGGCTATTTTAGGTGAACACCCATCATCCTACAGTGACAACGGCTATGGTAAGTCTAAGACGCCCAATTAGAAACACATTTGTAACACATGCATTCACCCAGCAAGTTGCGGGTTGCTACTAATTTGTAATAGTCAGCAGGGGGTACATCTTCACCTGCATTTGGATATTGATGCAACATTTTTAGTTTCAGTTGTCTCCCACCACACACACATATAACTGGTAATACACACACACAGATTGTTGAGATGAGAAGAGGCATCAACACGTGGTTTGCTACCAGCCCCGACCTGGAGTTGAGGATGCCACTATCTACCTGCTTAACCATGTCTGCACTCACCTGGACGAGCCACTCATCACTGTGAGGGTCATGTTCTTTGACTTGTCCAGTGCATTCATCACCGTCAGGCCGGCTCTACTGCGTGAGAAGCTGACAGTGATGCAGGTGGATGCATCCCTTGAAGCTTGGATTAGTGACTACCTGACTAGCAGGCTGGCAGGTGTGTCTGCAGCACTGTGTGTCAGACAGTGTTGTCAGTAACACCAGAGCCCTGTGGGGGACTGTTCTCTCTCCTTTTCTCTTCACCCTCTAAACCACAGACTTTAACTGCTGCACAGAGACCTCCACCTCCAGAAGTTTTCTGATGACTCTGCAGTAGTGGGGTGTATCAGAGAGGGTGATGAGGAAGAGTCCAGAACTTTAGTGAGCAACTTTGTCACATGGTGTGAACAGAATAATCACTAGCTTAATGTGACAAAGACTAAAGAACTGGTTGTGGACATAAGAAGGACCAAAACACCAGTGACCCATTTCCATTCATGGGTCTGTGTGGAGATGGTGCAAGAAGGGCCTGACCCACATCTGTTTTGTGAGGCACCTTAAGTCCTTCAATATCTGCTGGACGATGCTCAGGATGCAGCAGACTGAGAGTAGTGGACACCAACAGACTCAACAAACTGATCTGCAAGGACAGTAACGTCGTGAGTGTGGAGCTGGACTCTCTGACAGTACTGTCAGAGACGAGACACGTCCATTAGTTCTGTCCAAGTTAAGGACAACATTGCACAATCCTTCACACCCTCTCCATGATGTGCTGGACAACTCATTCTACCACGATACACCACAGGATATCATTTCTATCTGTGGCCATCAAACTCTGTATCTCCTCCCTGTGAAACATTGACTAGTTCTTTCCATCACTATATCTCGTACATATTGTATATAGTGTTTAATTTTGGTGTGGGAGGTTCAGGAATTCTGTGTGGGAGGTTCAGGAAGTTCATTCTGGGGTGTCTCTTCTTGGTCATGAAGAATCTACCCTGAATCAGTCTTCTGGTAGAATGCTGACATGTAGCCCCTTTAAAGTCCCTTTCAAAAGAGTTGTTGTTATTGAACCATGTTTTCACTTGCAGAGAAGGAGTTTCAGATTTGCAATGTATCATATCACAGAAACAGCACTAATGGACTCGTCTTGTCTTGTTAATTCCCAGTGCAGCGTTCAGTTCTGCCAATCGCAAGACCTAGAAATGCTTATTGTTAAAGGCGAGCCACTGCAGCACTGTGCTGGTTTGAATTGTAGCTGATAGATTCCAGTTCCTTGCACACAAAAGTTAGTAGTGGAGTTCCACAGGGTTCTGTGCTGAGACTGAGATTTTTCACATTATACACACTTCCCTTGCACATTATTAGGAAACACTACATATATTTCCTTGGTTTTGTAGATGATATCCAGTAAAATGTATCTGAGAAGCCAGACGGCAAAAATAAATTAGTTAAACTGAAGGTATGTCTTAAAGACACAGTGGCCTGGATGACCTGTAAGTTTCTCTTTCTAAATTTAAACAAAGCAAAGAAGGTGTGTATCCCAATACTTACTTTAGATGGCATTACCTTGGTCGGACAGTTAATAATAAGAAGAATAAAACTGATAGTTGTCCTTATTATCAGGTTGTTCTAAAAAGCTCTCAGTTGATTCAAACACAGCAAGAGTACCAATAGGAATTCATGCTAACAACCTGATATACTTGTAACAGTCATCAAAGGCTGAAGCAACTCCCATCTTTGTGCTTCATCTAACATGGTTACATACAGAACCTCTGCTCATTTCACTACTTTCATTCCAGTTTCAACCTACAGTGTCTTGTGAAGGTATTCATACCCCTTGAATTTGAAAGTCTTTTAGGGTATGTCTCTACCAGCTTTGCACATCTAGAGACAGAAATTTTTGCCCATTCTTCTTTGCATAATAGTTCAAGCTCAGGCAGACTGGATGAAGAATGGCTATGAACAGCACTTTTCAAGTCTCACCACAGATTCTCAGTTGGACTCAGGTCTGGATTTTGACTGGGCCTTTCTAAAACATGAATATGCTTTGATCTAAACCAGTCCATTGTCGCTCTGGCTTTATGTTAAGACTGGGGCAGAGGTTCACCTTTCAGCAGGCCAACGAGCCTGAAGTCTTTTGCAGACAGGTTTTCTTGTATTTGGCTCCATCCATCTTCCCATCAACTCTGACCAGCTCCCCCGTCCATGTTGAAGAAAAGCATCCCCACAGCATGATGCTGCCACCACCATGTTTCATGTGCAGTGTTAGTTTTCTGTCACTCATAGTGTTTTGCATTCAGGCCAAAAAGTTCAGTTTTGGTCTCATCTGACCAGAGCAGCTTCTTCCACATGTTTGCTGTGTCCCCCACATGGCTTGTGGCAAACTGCAAACACGATTTCTTATGACTTTCTTCCTGCCACTCTTCTATGAAGGCCAGATTTGTGTAATGCATGACTAATAGTTGTTCTGTGGACAGATACTGCCACCTGAGCTGTGGATCACTGCATCTCCTCCAGAGTTACCGTGGGCCCCCTGGCTGCTTCTTTAATAAATGCTTTCTTTGCCCAGCCTGTCAGATTAGGTGGACAGCTATGTCTTGGTAGGTTTGCAGTTGTGCCATACTCATTCCATTTTCAGATGATGGATTGAACAGAGCTCTGTAAGATGTTCAAAGCTTGGGATATTTTTTTAATCACCTGTCCCTGCTTTAAACTTATCCACAGCTTTATCCCTGTGTTCCTTGGGCTTCATGATGCTGTTTGTTCACTAACGTTCTCTAGAAAACCTCTGAGGCCTTCAAAGAATAGCTGGATTTATACTGAGATTAAATCACGTGGACTGCATTTATTAATTAGGTGACTTCTGAAGGCAGTTGGTTGCAATGGATTTTATTTAGAGGTATTAGAGTAAAGGGAGCTGAATACCTATGCACACCACACCAGATTTTTATTTGTAAAACATTTTGAAAACCCCGAATCATTGTCTTTCCACTTCAGTTATGCGCTACATGGTGTTGGTCTGTCACATAAAATCCCCACACATCACATTTACATTTGTGGTTGTAATGTGACAAAATGTGGAAAAGTTCAAGGGGTGTGAATACTTTCACAAAACAGTGTATTTTTCTTCATTTTTACCATTGTCACATCAAACCACAAAGGTTTGTCTCAGTGGCATCAATTTTTTATTTCTGTGCTCCTGTTAGACATCCTCTCTCTGAGGTATCAGGTGGATCTGCCAGGCCTGGGAGCCAGTGCAGAGCCTCAGTGAGGCCTTCCCCAAACTGCAGCCTGTGGTGTAACTCATTGATTGATCATGAATAAAGGTTTTTCATTTGCACTTGGGCTTGTGTTCCTAGTTATAATACTGGATTACACATGATAAACTGTATATACCCATAAATAAAAGCAACGACAACCATAAGGTGTCGTTTCCTAGTGCGTTCTAGGGAACAGTGTCTTGAAATAATTCCAAAGAAAGAAATCTGAATGAATACACAAACAGTGGTCATTATCATTCTGAAGGTGGCACAACCATTTCCGTTAATAACAAGGGAGCCAGCCTGTGTTATTCTCTCCAGAAAATGATTGCTTCTGTGTGCCTCCTCAGGTCCACCCTGTCCCCTGCTGCCACTGCCCAACAACAGCAGGTACAAATTCACCTCAGTGGATGTTCCAGACATGGTGTCCTACCCGCTGCCCCAGTCATCCTCCTCATATTCTGGCCACGCCCCTAGTTCTGTTGCCATGGTAAGTGGCCTCCATCCGTCCAAGATGAACTGCACCCGCATCTTCAACCTCTTCTGTCTCTACGGCAACATTGAAAAGGTAGGCGTTTGTATGTTCTTCAGGTGTCTTGTGCTCAGAGATATAAGGAAACTTGTTCATGAGTATAGCAATTGTGTCCAAAATACAATCGCAGCTAACTAGGGCGATTCCAGGTTAAAATAAAAAAATCAGAGAGACTGGTGAAGTTGGGATTAGTAACAGCTAACACACATACCATACTGATTTGGATGAGGTTAGATTTTTATGTATTAGCGGCTAGTGCAATATAGATGGATAACACCAATGTCCTCAATTCTGTGACCTCTCCTCACTAATACGTGTGTGCTTGTCATGTTCCTTGTGTGTGTGTGTGTGTGTGTGTGTGTGTGTGTGTGTGTATATATATACATATATATATATATATATATATATATATATGTGTGTGTGTGTGTGTGTGTGTGTGTGTGTGTGTATACACACACAATATGAGAGCTTTTCTTTTCTAATGTAAATTCAGAGAATATTAAAGTTCTTTTCTCATAAAATTTACAGTTTGAATCTTGGAATTTCTGCCTCATTCAGTTCATTTATTTTTAATATAGCATGGTAAATTACTTCTACCTTTCTAGTAATATTTTCATGGTCTCAACAGCCCTTCATTTTCATGAAGAGTCTGCAGCTCCCATTATAATAAAAGAAGCTTTTAAAGCCAAGCAGAACTCACATAGGACACGCCCACTTCATTAAACTGCAGCACAGTGATAGCAGTTATACACCTTAATTCTCTAAGGCAGAATATGCAAATTACAATTTTAATTTATTGCTAAATATAAAAGTAAAATATTCTCCTTATTACTGACTCAAGATAAACTTTCACACGTGTTTTAAAGCACACTGTCTATATTTCTTACACTGGAAAGTTTATATGAAGGAGTGATATCATCAGCAAAACATGGAAATGTCTGCAGCGATGTATGTCACCTGTTTAGAACAGCTGTTAACTATGTGGTGATTATAGGTCAAGTTTATGAAGAGTGTTCCTGGTACAGCGTTGGTTGAGATGGGGGATGAGTATGCTGTGGACAGAGCCATCACACACCTCAACAGCATCAAGGTGTTTGGTAAAAGACTGAACGTCTGGTAAGGAGTAGAACAATATACACACAAGGTTCATATCTTTTATAATGTGTGCTTTCCCTTTCACGTGAATGTTGGGCCAAGGTAATACTGCTGAGAGGACTTGTGATTATTTTCTCAGTTGCTTTAAAATGTGGGGAAAATGTGGTTTTCAAGATTCCACTTGATTCAGTCCACAAAGTAAAAAAAATCTAAAAGCCAAACACATTCAGTAAATGTAAAACAGGAAATCTGGAGCCAGATGACGCAAGAAAGAGAAGCTTTAACAGTTTTGGTCATGGTGGAAACAAGTTTTCTCATGTTAACAGCTAAACACCTGGATTCTGTGTGTTTTGTAGAGCCATAAATCAAATTTTAATATTAATTACAAATGGTTGAGGGACCATTTTTAGTCAATATTATAAATATTAAAGATATTAAACATTATTGAATTGTTACTGTCAGTCAGATTAACATCAAGCCAGTGAATAACAACTCTAAGCTATAGAACAGTCACCAAAAATAAAGAATTCAGTCAATAAAGTCAAGCTGCACAGGAAGGACAACACCTATTGCAAATTTCTGCAGCACAATAACAATTATAGGTTTATCTTCCTGCCTTCATCAGTCACATACAAGGTGTCACCATGATGTGCATAATAAAATACCTGATACTCTGGCTGTCGGGGACTGGGGGGGTGTTGTCTGGGGGGGGTGGACTGGCCTCACTGGCTGGGGTGGGTCCCGAGCCTGCAGGGCCCTATGGCCTGTGCTCTGCTCATGCTTGGGGTGGCTGGCTTCTGACCGGGCTGTTTGGCTGTGGTTTTGGTTCTCTGGGGCTCTTGCGTCCTGGCTGCCGGTGTGCTTCCTGGGACTCTGTCCTCCTCCCTTGGAGTGGGGCGTGGGAGCCCTGGGTCTCTGGTGTTCTGTGGGGGCTGTGGGGTTCTCAGCTGTTCTGGGTCGCCTCCTGCTGGCCTCTTGGGTCTGGTTGATGTGGTTGCATCTTTCCAACCATATTATTATTTACTACATTTGGTGACAGACATGCCAGCTCTCACACTTCCGTCCTTACACACATAGGCTAACTTAGGTCACTGGTTGTCATTCTAAACAAATTAATTTTGTATCTCTTCTCAAGTGTCTTTCAGTTTTTAGCCCCTTTTATATTCTTTGTCTCCTGTTTCCTTTATTTTCCTAATTTCTTTCCTTCTTTTCTGTTTCCTCCACCTGTCAGATCCAATATCTTCCCTTTATTTAAGTTTGAGGTACCTTAGAACTTGCACAAGATGTGCTTGCTGAGCTCCACTTGGCAAAGCAAATCTGTTTGGCACCAGACTGCGTCAAGATTATTATGTTGCATGCCAAGTTGCTGGACAGTGCAGGTTTAGGAAAAAAATTGCCTGATTTTAATTTGGCCCATTCCTTGTGCACTTCTGTGCCAGCTCTCTCCCTTTACCAGTCATTGTCCCTACATTTAAAGTCCCTACTCTCACCTCCACCCTCCTACCTTTCTGTCTCTCTCTCTGCCTCCCAACACGCTGTTAACCCAGGCCTCTACCAATCCGGTATTGAAATCCTACTGATGAGCTGCACATCTGATTTGGCAAGGATTTAACGCCGGATGCCTGCCATGGTGTGCTGGCTCACAGCACATTGGGGCAGCGGTGTGACATCACCAACGCAATCTTCGCTTACCACCTACTCTTTCCTCTTCCCCAAAATGTAATCCAGGTTGCTGTTTGACTCACTGCCTGTTACAGTTGCCTGCATAAAACTGGACTTGCAGGGGAAGATCTAAAAATAGCACCTTTTATGATCACACCTCGTATGAGCTTGTAGGAGCATTTCTATGAAGCGCTTTGAAACTTTTTTGTTAGAGCGCTTATTAAGGTTTGGTTATTTGTATCGTTAGGTTCCCCATTAGCATGGGCCTTAGCGAATAGCTGCAGCCCCCATTCATACATACACATACAATCAAGATTTATAAGGACATACAAGGGGTGGCTGTGGCTCAGGAGGTAGAGCGGGTTGTCTCTCAACACGAAGGTTGGCGGTTCAGTCCCTGATTTCTCCAGTCTACATGTCAAAGTGTCCTTGGGCAAGACACTGAACCCCAAATTGCTCCCGATGTATCACATCACAGTGTGCTTAGAATAAAGCACCGTGTGACTGTGTGTGAATGGGTGAATGAGGCTTGTAGTAAAAAGCGCTTTGAGTGCTGGGATAGAGTAGAAAAGTGCTATACAAGTACCAGTCCACAAGCAAGCTCTCATAGAGATATTAATGAACTTCATGGAAAATAAAATAAATAATAAGCCAACTTTGAATTGGACACCATTTTCCATACAATAAGTAATGCGTAGTATTATAAGTGATATTCTAATAAACATTATTTCTTCTGTAATGTTTTTCCATTTAAATACACTACCGGTCAAAAGTTTTAGAACACCCCAATTTTTCAGTTTTTTATTAAAATTCAAGCAGTTCAAGTCCAGTGAATAGCTTGAAATGGCACAAAGGTAAGTGATGAACTGCCAGAGGTTATAAAAAAGTAAGGTTACCTAAATCTGAAAAATAATGTACATTTCAGAATTATACAAAAAGGCCTTTTTCAGGGAACAAGCAACAGGTTAACAACTTAAAGCTGTTCTGCAGCAGTGGAGGTAGATCAAGCCTCGAACCCAGGATAACAAAAACAGACACAGTACAAAGGTAATGAACACAAGGACACAAGGGAAACATGAACCAACACACCGAGACTAGAGACAAGGAGGTTGAATACTGGAAAACATGAGGAAGAAACAAAGAACCAATAACTAAACATGAGCTGGGGCAGGAACAATGAAAGTAAAACATAAGGCACACAGCAAAGGGGATGAAACCAAACTGGAAAGAAACAGGAACGAGACAGAAAAAAGGAAAACCAAACATCCTAGAATTAAACAAAACTTAGTCCCACAATACCAAAAACCACAAACCGTAACACACAGTCTCCAGACCTAAACCCTATCCAGCTGGTTTTGGATGAACTGGACAGAAGAGTGAAATCAAAGCAACC
>VUQH01031864.1:0-12201 GCA_015106775.1 Etroplus canarensis
AACCAAATCTCTACACTCCTGTAAACACATGCTTTTCTGTCAAACATGCAGTTCTGAATGATACATGCAGAACTAGTGACATGCAGTGGTGAGAAGTGAGTGAAACAAGGTAGCCCATTATAGGTGCCAAGGAGTACTATGGTGGTTGGATGCCTTGTACAAGGGCACCTCGACAGTGCTCCAGATGAACCGAGCACACCGGAGACCTGGAGTCTCCGGTGTGCCCCCATACACAAGTCCTTGGTCAGTCCTGAATTTTGGCCTCCAACCTCCACAGGCAAGTTTTGAACCAGCATCACTCAGCAGCTTCTGGTTTCCAACCAATCAGCAACACTGCCACCCCCAGCACTTAATAGTTACCACCGTGCAGACGGATTGGTAGCTTTTTGTTTGTCTTTTTTTGTTTGTTCATTAATTCATGAGAGAAAGATTTTTGAGGCTCAATGAATTTGATTCAAAACTGATCTCAGAAAAGTTGTGTTGTACACATACGCACCAACACTCACGCACAAATGAACGCACACACACACACACACACACACACTCACTCACTCACCAGGTTTAATTAGTTGAACTTACAAAATTTGATCTTGGAAATACTCTTCCCTAAGTAGAGATAATAATTGGTACAAATATTCAGCACCCTGTTCTTACATGCAAGAGTGCTCACATGAAGTCTTTGTATACAAAGGGATGTACAAGGTCACAAAAAACTCAGTAAGTGCGATTTTAGTTCATCAACAACAGGCTTGGCAACAGACAGACTTTCTTCTTTTGCTTCTTTGTCCTGCAAACATTTTGTTTCCATTTAACAAAGACTATACTGCTCCATAGCATTTGCAAATTAATGTTGTAAGCTTAAGTCCTGTATGAGGACACTTGCGCTATGTTCCCACTGCAGGCAAATCCAATTTTTTGCTGAGATCCGATTTTTTTTGCGTGGTCGTTCACATTATAATTTGAATGCGACCGCCAGCAGTCTTCAAGGTGAACAGTCTCTGGCCCTGAAGTCACAAGCATGTGCAAAAGAAAGCATGATGTCACAAGCAGCACGCTGTGAAAATATGGATGCTACACATGTCGGCATGTGAGTAAAACTTTACTTTCTTTCCACTGATAACAATGTCTGTCATACTTGTTGACATTTGATCTTGCAAAGTCCCGCCTCCTCTGACGCAGAATTATGACATCTGTCTCACATCAGTGACGTAAAAGTTGGATGGAATGTGACATGACCGTTCAGACTGGGGACGCTTTCAAAAATATCGAATGTGCATCCGATTTAGGACCACCATACTGAAGTGGCCTAAATCTGATTTGAAAAAATAGGATCTGTGCTGTTCAGATTGACATAGACAAATCAGCTCTGGGTCACATATGGGCAAAAATTCATATCTGGGTCAATTTTGCCTGCAGTGAGAATGTACTGTTAGTTAGCAAATGTAGTTTACAGCTGGAATTTTCCACCCACATATCATGGAAAATCTATAGCATTTTTCGTGACCATTGCACAATAAAACTAAAACCACAAATTGGCAGTTTTTATATTTTATTTTTTTAATTGAAATTATTACTTATGCAATGCAGCATGAGTTTTAACACACTGAGCAGCAAACAACAAGGTTATTATCAATAAGATGGAATACATTTGGAATCCTTCTGGATCCTTCTGTGTTGGACAGTATAAAGGTAAACTGCAAAACACAGTCAAACAATCAGTTTGTATTAAATTAGGATTTCATGAAAATCTTTTTAAATTCTATCACAAGTTTAACTGACATTGTTTAACTGTGACCAAGCAAATTGAACTGCTGCAGGACTTTACTGATACAATTTAAAAACCTACCTTTCCTTTGCTACTCTCCTGTGGGCCCATCTTTTGTGGATTTGAAGACAGAGCTATTTTCTCTTTCAGAATTAAAAGAGGAATTAGCACCAATCATCAACTATCTCTTAAATACCTCTTAAGCAGCATACAAAAACAATAAATCTTTTTAATCTGCTCCTGTATAAAAGACCCTGTTTTTATGTTATAGCCAGTTCCAGGTCTACAATTAGAATTTTGTTGCATTCAGAGTCATTAAGTTAAACTGACAGTTTTCTTTCTTACTCAGTATTTGCAATCAAAACGTCCATGCATCCTTTTCCCAGCTCATTAAATGCTGCTGGCTTTACAGAGAAACACTAGGTGTCCTTCAGTACCCTCTACACTGATGCTGTTTGAACGTGACAGCAAGAGATTCTCAACAGCATCCGTACGTAAAGAGCTAGGAGTGAGACCAATCGCAGTATACCCATAACCAGATGTGTCACATCACTGACACCAAAGGACACCATGTGCATTTCTATGAGATACCAGGAATAAGAGGGGGCTGACATGTCCCCCAATCAGCTGACTTATACACTGCTTCTGAAACATTTTTAGCCCCTGTTTCTTTTTCTTGATCTTTAAGTTTTGAATTCACTATCCTTTCTATTTCTCCTTTTTTTGTTTTTCCCTCTCTTCTGTCTCGCCCTTCTAATCCCTTCATTCACTTCTGTTCATCAAGTACATACTTTGTGGTGAAATGCATGCTATAATCTAATACTCAACGCTCCTTGTATGTTCGCAGTATTGTGCTGTGCTTATTTAAAGTTAGCTATATTTTTTTCTAAAGCAGTGCCTTTGGCCAAACCCTCACTGAATTTGTTTTTCAAGACTTTCTTCATGATCACAATAAATTTGAGGGCTAAATCCTTTCTTCAGCCTTTTTTGAAGGTGTGTTTAGCTTCCTGGATTTGCGTTTATGTCTTCAGCAGTTGAGTCGGGCAGCTTTTAAAACTGAAAGACACATTATAAAATCTCATCGCTGTCAAGGATGTATGGTATGACACCGGAGCCCCGCAGGGGTCCGTTCTCAGTCCTCTTCTCTTCACCCGCTACACCATAGGCCCTGTAACCCCATGACAGTTTTCATATTGTGTTCATATTGTACATACTACATACTGAATACAGTGTTTAAATTTAGAGTTATTTATGTTAAATACAGCAATTCATACAGACAGGTTGCTTATTTTCATCATACTGCTTAACTCTCAAATTTATATCTACTTCCTTTTCAAATTTATATTTATTATAAAATTATAAAAAATATATATTTATTTATATATAACTGTGCATCTGTAATGAAAAGCAATTTCCCCCTTGGGATTAATAAAGTA
Source organism: Etroplus canarensis (assembly GCA_015106775.1). Taxonomy (NCBI): domain Eukaryota; kingdom Metazoa; phylum Chordata; class Actinopteri; order Cichliformes; family Cichlidae; genus Etroplus; species Etroplus canarensis. Next base: position 3,202 of record VUQH01031864.1, read on the forward strand.
TTCTGTTTCTGATTCTGATTATTGAGCTCTATTCTGCATATGCTAGTGTGGCAGTTCCTTCAGCCACCAGTCATTATTAGTATTTCTTTAGTTTAATCTGTTAAGGAGAAGAAGATCTTCTTCTTCTTCTTCTTCTTCTTCTTCTTGCTGCTGCTTCCATTAAGGGTCACCACAGCAGATCATCTGCTTCAGTCTCACCCTATCCCTTGAATCCTCTTCCCTCTGCATGTCCTCCTTCACTACATCCATGAATCTTCTCTGTGGTCTTCCTCTTCTCCTCCTGCCTGGCAGCTCCATCCTCAAGAAGAAGATATACATTATTAATCTACTATTGGGGAAATTACCATTTTTGCATAAACAGCAGAATAACATAGCACATAGCTATTTGTTTTCACATTACCTTTATTTGGGGCAAGTTGTTTTCTAATATGGGTGCACTCATTTAGCCAACAACTTTGTCTTATTCATCTGTTAATGATACTAGACTTTTGTGTCTTCCCCTGAATTTTAAAGAACTGAGGGATGTATTATGAAGCAAGATTAAAGGAACCCTTTTTAATCCAAGTATAACATCAAGACAAGTTAAACATCTGAGATATTGATCTGGTCATTTAAGTAGCAGAAGGGGTTGTTAATCAGTTTCAGCTGCTTTAGTGTTAATGAAATCAACAACAGGTGCACTAGAGGGGCTACAGTGAGATGACCCCAAAGACAGGAATGGTTTTACAGGTGGAGGTCACTGACATTTTTTTTCCCTTCTGATCTTTTCTGCCTGTTTTTTCACTAATTTTGCTTTTGGCTGGGCTCAGTGTCACTACTGGTAGCTTGAGGTGATACCTGCACCCTACAGATGTTGTTCAGGTAGTCCAGCTTCTCCAGGATGGTGCATCAATACGTGCCATTGTCAGATTTGCTGTGTGTCCCAGCACAGTCTTGAGTGCATGGAGGAGATTCCAGGAGACAGGTAGTCACTTGTGGAGAGCTGGACACGGCCTTAGAAGGTTCTTAACCCATCAGCATAACTCGTATCTGCTCCTTTGTGCAAAGAGCAACACTTCCAGTGCCCTACAAAATGACCTCTGGTGTGAATGTCTCTGAACAAACAATCAGAAACAGACTTCATGAGGGTGGCCTGAGGGCCCCACATCCTCTAGTGTGCCCACATCATCTTCTTCTTTTTCTTTCAGCTGCTGCCTTTAGGGGTTGCCACAGTGAATCGTGTATTATGAATCTGCACTTGGATTTGGCAAAGTTTTTATGCTGAAAGTCCTTCCTGAAACTGTGGCTTGGTTACTATACATTATATATATATATGTATATATATGTATGTATATATATATATATACATCTCTCTCTCTCTCTCTCTCTCTCTCTCTCTCTCTCTCTCTCTCTCTCTCTCTCTCTCTCTCTATGTGTATATATATATATATATATATGTATATATACACACTCCTAGGTAAATGAGGAGGGTTTGGTCAGGAAGGGTATCTATCTATCTATCTATATAATATAGTGTGAGAGAAACAGCACAACATACAGGACTACATCACATAGGAGAGTTACCTGCTTGTAAAGGTAGGTGTATGTGTGTGTCTGTGTGTGGGGTGGGGGGTAGTGGGTATTAAACATTGTGAAGGACTACATATGAAAATCACTAAATAAATCACTAACTTCAGACAAGGACTTTTAAATTAGCTTATTGCATCCACATAATGAATCCAAAGGATGTCCTCTTTAAGGGAAGTAAGAAGTTTGCTCTTTTTCTGTAATCTACTAAAGGAGAATATGTACAGGCAAGAGAGGAAAAAGTGCTTGTGAAGGAGGCTGTATTTGACCATCAGGGTCACATAAAATCACTGAGCAAAAAAAATATCCTGCATTTCAATAGAAGCTTGAAAAGCTTAGTGGACAACAAAACTAGAAAAAAAGTCTGTCTTTGAGGGACTGGGCAGCTCGAGGACACCGTGAATGAAAAAGAGTGAGTAGTTGAAAAGTAAAAGCCGCTGAAGAGTCACTTGTCATGGTGGGGCTGTGTAATGGCCATGACAACTGGAGGAAGTGGACTCTTAATTGACTGCAATGCATTTTCCACAGATGGCCTATTAGGCCATGGCCATTCACCTGTTATCTGGTTTTCCAAGTGCCTTTTTGCAGCCAAATTGTCTACACACTGGACAAAGGAAGACAGGGTCTGGTTTGACATAGCATTAGTGCTACACAATTAGAAGTCAATTACTATTTATGTCAACAGTGCACCATACGACATGACAAGGTTGTTCAAAAAAGCCCGATTTTGACTTGTTGTCATAAAATAGGATGTAAAAAGGGGGGAGAAGAGAAAAAACAGTGTCTGTTTACTGAATGCTGACAGGTAGTAAAACTTACATTAAAAAAATGTCTGTAATACCCAAAATTAAAATTAAACTTTGCAATAAAAACAACATACTAGTAAGTTTATTTACTGTAAGTTTTAACAGCAGATGTGTTAAAATTCTTCTAAAATGACCAACCTCTTAGATAAAGGAAAAGTTTCATAAGAGTTCAAGAGTTTGTTGTTGCCTGACTCACAGTGACACTGGTTGAAAATACTATGAAATGATTTCATGTGAAGAGAGGTGCACTTTAAAGTTTATCAAAATGGCTGATCATTATGTCTACATTATTTAATTCACAGAGCACTGTTATAATACTTAGAGCAATTCAAATGTCCCTGTTAATGTGTAGCTTAGCAAAACTGGTCATTCTTTTTCTTGGTCCTCAGAAAAAATGCCCAAACAACACAGAGGTGCATCAAGGGGCAATGCTGCAGCCATTCTGTCACTCTAGATGACCCTTGAGAGAGCAGGGCAGAGCCATGTGCTGTTTTGACATGCTCTCTCCCTCTAAAGTGGAGGCAGCTGTGGGCTGTAGCTTCACACAGCTTTGTAGCTGCTAGTTATATTACTGATCTTCCTAGGGTTGAAGAAAGAAAGGCAAATACATACACACACACACTGGATACCTTGCTGTTCTGTTTGGTGTCTGTCAAGGCAGAAGTCATGTGGGGTTGGACAACGTGGTGGGTCTTATGTCTGCCTGGCCCTTAAAATGCCAGCCAGGTCAAGCAGGGTTCAGGGCTCTACAAGATTTGCGGGCAGCACAGGTCACAATCACAACCATTGAATGTGACAACAATGAGGACTAATATGACTTTGGCTTTTCACCAAAAGTTCAATGAATTTGAATTTCCCAGGAACTAGTGTCCTGATCAACAGTATCCCATTGGTATAGTGTATGTAGAGGTTTACTTGACTCTTGTTGAGAAGATTAGACAATTTTGTCTGCTGCTGTATCCAAAATGTCTTAAATGCTATAGTGCAAAAGCATATGTGAACATACTCTCTAAGCGCAGACTTTTAGGGGGATAAAATACTCAGACCTTAATTCTGCTGGTGAAAACACAGGCAGGAAAACTCATATTGATCTACATGCCCTTGATCACTACTTGATTTTACTCTTATTATTGTATTACAGATAATTTCACTTACTTCACTTAACAGTAAATCTAGTTGATGAATTTTATTTTTTAAGATTATTAGATCCCCTTGTGTTATAGACTTTTGCCACCAGCAAACTACAATGACGGTGAATCATACTGCATATAGCAATGAAAAAATATTTTTTCTTTTCAATTTGGTCCAACACCACTGCTATCCATTTATAGTTTAATAATGGGAAGAACTGTGATGAAATTAATAAAAGCTCTTTTGCTCTTATTAGATCATCAGTATTCATTTTCATTAGTGCCTTCACTTTTCCTTTATCATGTGCTTGGCCAGCTCCAGCCAAGCAAATTGTCAACCATCTTCCAGATGGCTCCAAGGAAATGCAGCTTTTGGCGCAGCTTACACTCATTGAAGAGAGCCATCAACAGCTTTTGTTTATGGGGTCCCCGCTGAAGTGATAGAACATCTGCCAACTCAGTACGGCAGCCTCTTTGGAAACATCTGATTTTGTCTGAATTTGCTTTCCATCCCCAGTCTTTCCATTTGCATAAATAGTTTTTATTAAAAGGGGCCCCAAAATGAGCACATAGGGCTTCGCAATTTTCCGTTCTGTAAATCTCTCATTGTAGGGCATTACATCCTTCAAGCTAAAGAAGAACTCCACTTAACACTTTAGCCAGTGTAAATAGAAGAAGATAAAAGCTCTGTGGACTTCAAAGCAGTCCATCCCCCCCCTGCGCACACATCAAAACAGCAGACAGAACACAATCTGTCATTTATGCCAGATATAAAAGTTTGAAGGACATTAATACTGCATACCGCAAACAATCTGGGAAAGCTGAGTGAGAGCATGTTGCCTTAGAAGAAAAACAAGGGTAAGGAGAGGAATTCTGCACTAAATTTGTGAATCATTGTTTTTCACCGTGGCAAGTGAAAATATTGAATTTCATCAGCGACACAGACTGGCAGTAAGGACTGGTCTAAAGGGATAAAGATGAGCTCATTGTTTAATCCTGACACATACGGTATTACTTGAATATTGTTTCATTTGATCAGATATGCTGCAAGATGCCTTTTTTGTATATCATCTACTACTGCTAGCAAACACCAAGGATCACAGAAACTCTATTTTGCTGGAATATTTACTTCCACTAATTATAAGTTTTAATAAGAACTTTATTTAGCAAAGTTGACAGATTAAACAAAACTTGAAGTTGGCATTCTGTATAATTGGAAATAAAACATCAGTTAAATGTTAAATTTAGTCTGTAGTAACCTAAATGTAAAGGATAAAGAATGCACAAAACTCAGTCATGGGTTCCACTGCATATAATGTACCTGCAGGTAAAGAGCTATTACGTACTTAAACGTGGGTTATACTCTGTAAAATTTCCAGGTGATAACTACCCTTTTTCTCTCTTTTGGTGGCTAATTAGTTATAGTATCAAAACTAATGCAGCAGTGAAATAAATGACAGATGACAGAGTGACAACTATGAGATTTTATGTGGGATTGTAGCTTTCACATATTTGGCTGAAACGTTTGGCATTGTCACAGTTTCCACACAAGTCCATGAGTCACTGATGATAAACTATGAGCTTGTAACAGATGTTTGTCATTAGTCATCATATAACAGAAAGCACTGCTGTTACTAATTTTTCAGAAATAAATGTATTGATTGATAGTAAAACACTTCTTGAATGCTTTTGTCGATTCTTTTTCAGTAGAAAAGGACATAGTGTTTGGCTGATTCTTAAAACCAATAAGCCATCGGACACTTCAACCACCTCTTGGCATCACGATGAGGCCTATCAACGCCTCTGAGATGTAAAACATGGCCTCTCCAGGCTCATTGTTTCATTATTTCATTAATTATTTGACCTAATTATTAAGAGGAGGTTCCATTCAGCAGCTGCGATTGGCTGAGGCATGTTTGAAGCTGCTGTAAACACGCAACAACGGCACACCTGTGACTGAATCACAGTGAATTTCAATGGTAGGTATGCTGATGGAAAACTGCCACTCACACTGGTAATTATACACTCCTGTTTTGCCTAGCAACTCTAGTGTTTTCTTTAGCAACAGCCTATTGTTCGACTGCATTACTTGTGGTTGTAGTGTATTGTGCTTTTCAATCTTTATTTTTAATCCTGATACCAAAGTAAAAAGATGTAACTTTTAACTGAATGGAAAAAGTACTGTTCTCAGTGCAACAAACCAACCTAAAGGAAGAGTAACAAGTGTGTTATTATTTTTTTTTATTTGTAGATGACATATGAGACCAATATATTTTACTGTGCTTTGATCCATTTAAAAATATTTCATTTTTATTTGTTAGGGCATTAATGACCATCTGGATTAGACTAGTCAAAAAATGCCACATCTAAAATTGAAGCATGAGTTTTGAATTGTGCACATGTTTAATATATGCAGCAGTCGAAAGCTGTGATGCGACTTGCCTAGAAGTCAGAACCAACATGATTTGAAGCAGTGATGAAAGGCGAAGGTGAAGTTCAAACTTTGTCAGTACTCATGCAATGTCCTCTATGTCCACAAGGGAGAGTTGTTAGTCAAGAGATGAACTATGAATTCGCACAAAACAATTACTGTTTGAACATAGCTTCTTGTGTGACACTTCTCATCATTAGGAGGCATTTGGGACACAGGTGACAAACAAACATGCGTGCACAAAAACACATAAACCTCAAAATCACTAGGGTTAAGAACAAAGACCCACAAGCAAATAGTAAATGCCATTTAACCAGTTCTGTGTCATTATACATGTCCCTATTACACACAAACTGAAACAAAAATCCAACAAATCCTTTTTTCACATCTGAATATTGTATTATATGTGCATGGACACTCCCTGTTTAAATTTAAATCTGCATGCTTAGTAGGAAACTATTCCTCCTGTGTCCTTTGGGTCTTTACATATTACATATACAACCATACGGCAGGCAAGAATACAGCAAAATTCACTAGTTTGGTCAAGACCAGACAAAATGCAAACCTTCTTCTTTTAGAGGATCGTTACACAAAACTACTGACTATTAATATTTATTGTGATGTTGATCTAAGAGTGATTTTTATCCCTTAGAACCCAAACAGTGTAAGTAAAAAGAAATATTCTCTCTCTTTTGCTGCCAGTCTCCCAAAAACAAGAGAGTGGGATAAAATCAAGTGCCAAATAAATAAAAAGGTCTTGCCAGAGGCACTTACACTGCAATCTTCTGGAAATCATGTCTTAGCTCAGCCAGTCCACTCAAGTCATAGAGGAGAATGGGCTGCGAATCAAAGCCAGAATTGCAAAGCCCTGCAGTCATTTGAAAGATAGGGAGTGAGGAACACATAATAATGATCCATTAGCTTTCTCTCTTTGCATTTTCTCAACATCTACCTCTTATGGTAAGATAAATCAGCTTACTAGCATGACTGAAACCGAGTCTATAAGCATGCATTCCCTCTTCCCTCCTTTTCAGCTTCCTTTTGTTATTCAGATAGAGGAATCACAGTTGCATGTAAATCAACACTATTATGGTGGAGAAATTTGATGAAACACTCTTAGAACCAATATTATGCCTGTCTGCCCTGTTGATCACAACAACTGATACACAATCAGGGGAAGAGTGTTATACCTTGTACCTTTAACCCTGTATGTGGTGATTATAAAACAGCAACAATTGTCAGTATTCATCTTTTCAAAACAAAAGATTATTGACTCAGTGTATCAATAACAGCAGGCAGAAAGAGCTGCTCCTCACTTGGGTGCTTGAGCAGTTTCTCTCTTGCTTTCTATCTTGCTCTTGCTTAGCTTTCTTCGGTTCTAATTTAGCAATCCTAATCATAAAAAACATCAGCAAGCTGCTGTTGCAGAGTAAACCAAGAGGTGAAACGTGTCCCTAAAAATTACATCTTCACTCAAGTGAACCAACACAGCATGCAACTTGCAGCAGACACAGGCAGACTTCTTGGCCACCAGATCAAATGCACAGAGATTCATTATTAGAGACAGACAACAAATCAGGCTGCTGATAACAGATTTGTTGTGGTCGTCCCAGTAAGCTTGCAAAGTAAAGTATGCTGCAACCTATGTGGATTCCCCTGAGCTGAGCACATGCCTCCTTATCATCTTAAGTTTAATCTTTACACACAGATTTAGATGTGTTAGATGGGTTTAATCGGCTACGAGGAAAGGTTGGATTTTGCAGGGTTGGAGCATATTTTGGGGCATTCAGTTGAATGGTTGCTGTCTGCACTTATTCTCTGGCAGCCCCTCAGACTGCACATAATTTGAGTCATCAGTCTCTATTTCTACGCAGCAGATGTTTCCCCATGTCAGCAGGCCTCCTGACAAAGCAAGATGGAGAACCCGCCTCTTGAAAAGTGTTGCATGTGAGTCCCCCTTCTCCCCTTTCTGTCGCTCTTCCTACATGAACCTTTGTGATCCCTCGGGATAATGTCCCATGTCCAGTCCTGATAGTGGGAAAACATATTTTAATCGATGCCTGTGTTTGTGATCTCAACCCCATGTAGAAGTACGCAGGAGTGACACACAGGAACGCAAAGGCAGTTAGTTATTGTATTTTTGTGGTTGGCTTGATGACTAATTTATCCTGAAACATAGACTGGGATCCTGGACCCTCTCTGAAAGCCTGGTAAGAGACACTAATGGAAGGTGATTAATAGTCAGCTGGGGCAAATGATTGCTATGATACTGGTATCATTACTGATGAAATGTTATTGAAATGGACATGATGGATAATCACATCTCTTTCGCTTGCATAATTTCAAATCAGGGTGTGAAATTGTGCAGGAATCCTGATTTTAATTATTCATTTTGAACAAAGACAGAGCTGCACTGACACATTGGAGAGTGTTTTGTGAATTTAGTGGACAACATTTTAACTAGTAAATCATTTTAATTTAATTATTATAATTAAATTTAAAAATAGCACTACTACTTTTTAAATTAATGCAATTTTCACCTATGGTAATAAACCTAAAGAGATTATTGTAAGATGATGAACAAGGTCCAGAAAGAAAGAAAGAGGTACCTCAAATGCCATAGTGCTGTCGTCTGTCTTTAAAAAAATATTTAATTAAAAAAAAATCAGCCGCGAATTAACGGTGAGACCTTTGTATTTTGTTTCATTTTACTTTTAGATTTTATTTTGTTTCACAGCGTTGAGGTAATGTTAAACCCGGCCTAATTTAGCGTTTTTTTCTCATAAAGATTTGAAATAAACGGAGGTAATGTTTAAGAGTCGAACTTTAAGGCAGAAAATTTAACATTTCATGAAACTATTATTGTTGCATATACACATAAATTCGGACAAAACCGTTCCTTTTTAAACCAGGCATGTTAAAAAAAAGATACAATGAATAAGTTTCTCGTCCAATATCATCAGAAAGCAATAAATAAATAAATTGTTCAGTCCACACAAGAGAATTACAATAAAATTTTTTTTTTTTCTTTTTTTTTTTTTTGGAAGTGTATTCTGATGTTTGAAAA